>VXBX01002694.1:119369-145863 GCA_013400415.1 Scytalopus superciliaris | reverse complement strand
GAAATAATATTAGGGGGGGGAGGGTGGGAGAAAAATCTTAATGAAAATTAAATTAGCCAAGCTAAAAGAAATGATGCACCTAATCCATCATTAATGTAAAAACTCAACACTGCAGCCTCTAAATTCAGCAGTGCTCCTCCTATATAATACACCAGCTTACAAACAGAGGGGAAAAAACTCAGCTAAATGCAAACTTCCCACAGCAGACTGACAGGATATTTTAGGAAGTCAGTTAGGGGTCATTTATTCACACAGTTATGAGCATCGACATTATTTTAGCTGGTATTTATCTCCAAAATAGAATCCAACAGCTGATGCAAACTTTTAAAATACCCTCTTCACATGCAGTGCAAATATGTCAGGCTCTGCTTAAAAATGCAATGGTACTTATTTACTTCTGCCTTTCCTTCTCTTTTTGCAGACAGAGCCAGAGACAGATGAACTGCTTCCTATAATCACTTCTGATTTAATTTTCATAAAATATTTACAAGATACAGGGCAAGCAGACCCTTGGCAAAACACATTAGGCAGGTGAGGGAAGGAAACAGGGCTATTTAGATGCAGTTCTTTATAATGCATTTCTGTACTGGGCAAAGATCCATTTTGAGCTCCCCAGTCTCTTTGTGTTTTATTGTACATCTTTAGTTACTACCAAACACATACTTGGGGCAGAGGGGACACCAACCTGCAGCATTTTGTCAAGGTTTGTGAGTTTTTTTTTCTTTTCTTTGAGGAGGTTGAAGGGGGAGCCTGCCAGTTTAAAGGAAAATCTTGAAACCTCATGTAAAAGCATGTTTCATTGTTCAGCTTTTCAAAGCCCTTCTTTTGCTTTCCAAATTAAAAAAAAAACAAAACAACAAAACAAAACAAAGAAAAAAAAAGACTGCAAACAAATGAAAAAAACCCCCCAACATTTGAGAGGGTGCAACCCAATTCTGGTTAGATGAACAAAATTCAGGTGCACACTCCAGGAAGTCTCAAGTCTTTTCTACCTGTTACATGAGACAACAGATTCAAATCAGATTTGCCAGTGTTGAAACAGCACGTGAAAATTACAGGCTCCTTCACGAAGGGAGGAGCAACACAGTCATTTGGCTCTGCAGTTCCAGCTCAGCTCCCTTCATATCACCACCAAGACAGATGCTCCTGCTCAGCACCAGGAGCCAAATGCTTTTCCCCTCTCTAAATCAGGCAGAGGGGTGAGGTCGGGCACGGCTTTGCCCACTCACTCCAGATCTGCATCCCTCCCATCCCACCGGGTTATGTGCCTGGCAGGCAATCCCTAATCCCTCCTGCTGCAGTACAGGAAGTTGTCAATCATCGCTCTGCTCCCTCCTGGCCAAGGCTGTCTCTTTCCAACAGTGTTCACACCCTGTGATGGGTCCACTCTGCCTGTCACCTTCAGAGGCAGTACCTGGGGCCAGACAAGACACCCCAAATCCAGCTGGGGTTCCTGATGAGTGCCCTGGAACAAAGAGTTTTGTTCCAATGCAACAGCCAGTGGGATTGCAGCTCACAAATCCAGCTGCTTGCTGGAAGCCACTTCCTCAGGTGGAATATTAAAATAATGGAAAAGGCCATTTTCTGTCTTTGTGAAATTTTCAAGTACCCCACAGCTGAAGGAAAGGACTACACACTTCAAAGGCTGACTGCACAGCCCAGATTAAAGAAGGGATCTAATGGAAAACTAGAGTCGTATCAACCATGTATTTTCAAGGTAAAAAATTTGGCCCTCACACACCCACACTGACACCACCTCAGCTACTGTCGTCTCCTTGATCGAAGGATGAATTTCACAGTAGCAACATGGAGGAAAATGCCATAAATCCTAAACCAGACTCAGACACAAGTGCAAGAACCACCTTACTTGTACCACTAGCACAAGCAAAGGTCTTGCAGAACGCCATGTATCCAGGGCCAAGGGGTACACGATTAATTTCAGGTGGCATGATGAGCAGTAGTGGGGTGGAAGAGGCTTCTTGCCACCTGCTTAGTCTGTCAACTCTTTACAGTTTCCCTTGAGCCAGCACTTCTGCTTTTCCAGCCCTACAGCGAGCTGGCTCTGGGAGCTAAGCCACTGGAAAAGTATTCATGTTCTTTTATAGGGCTAGTTTTTGGTTCACTTCCCTGGGCTGGCTCAGCCCTGCTAGGAAGAGGGAGATGGAGGAGCCCCCTCTCTGCTCTGCTGAGGCTAAAGATGCACCAGTCAAGTCGCATCCCTCGGCTGTGGTTTCACATAGGTGCTAAAATAACTCCTGCCACCCCAAATCCTGCTCCCCCACATCAGCTCCACTCTTGGCATGGCTGTGCTGCAAAAGCAAGGTGGGGGAACTGAGCTGGCTGGAAAATAACTTGCTTTTCATGGGCGTCTTGACTCAAATCAGGTCCCCCTTACATAATGCTGAAGAAATGCCCTGGAAACCACGGCTGAACAAAAGCAAAAGTAAAAAAAAAACTAACAAAAAAAATTCCTTTCCCCTTCTGTTTTACTGTATGCTAAGAAGGGGCAATTTCATTTTGGCTGTATTTTGCTTCTGACACATTTGTGCCTTTAACACAGAAATGCACTAAAGAATTCAGCTTCAGATCAATTAAAAGGGAACACGCTCATAAACAGCTTCACACTTTAACTCATCACATAGTTTTAAGTACATTACTACACAGCCAAATTATTTTTTCAGGAGACAAACATGCAGTTGGTTAATTGCAAGTGTGAAACGGTGCTAAAGCACACTGTTCACAACTCACCAGCTAAAAACTACACATAGAGAGGCACCAGTCAAGTCACCTTTGGATGAGGAATCTTACAGGCAGGTTTGCTGGTGGCTCTTCTCATCCTAAAGCCTCATATTACAAGAAAACAAGGCTTTCAGTAACTTGAAGATTACTTAAATGAGTGCAAGTCTGGTTATACATAACAGAAATAATTAAAAGTATAAACCTTTTAGCCGTCACACTAAAATATGCCAGAAAGCAAACAAGCAAGAAAGACCTCCTTTGAACTGCTGGGACAAACTGAATGAAACTCAATACTTAACTGGTGCACAAATTACAGCACAAGTTCTGCCAAGATGCAGCTAGAAGGAAACTTCCACCACAGAAGATCAAATTTCCGTTTCCTGCAGGATATATCCCAATCCCAGTGCGCAACCAACTGTGCCTGTATGTGGGAACACTACAGAAAACACACTACCAACATGGTCTTGAGAGGAAATATTGTGAAAGAGAAATCGCTTACCCTCAGCAGGGTAGCTCAACACAGCCCAGTTGCTGCTATGATTAGCTACATAAAAGCTACATGACAGCAAGACTTACAGTATCTGATAGCAATACAGGTATTTCCTGCTTAATATTTTGTTCTTATTCTTAATTCACTTAGAGTGAAATAGTGCCAAAGTAAGTGAAGTCCAGTGCAGCTGGAATTATGTTAAGCTGCCTATTCCTCATCTGCAGCAAGAGAAGCATGCTTTGCCTATTACAAATGACACAAGAGCAAAAAAATAACATGATAAAACCAAAAAAGCAATACATAAATTGTATAAGAGCCCTCGTCCTCCTCCTTTCTTTTAAAGGAAGCAAATTTAAAGGAACCCAAATTTACACCATGAATCTCTTTTCTATCAGCTTCCCTGAGCTCTTCACTTCACTTGCATCTCATGAATCTGTTACATACACAAAGAATAAATAATTTTATGTTCTGTATACCTTCACACCACAGTAATTTTCATATTTCCTTCTGTCCAGATGACAGGCTATGAGTAAACCAGGACAATCTGTAGGCTAAACTGCCCCACAGTTTTGAAGGACTTAAGGAAAAGAGCAGCTGCCATCCTAGGTAATACCTCTGTTTCAGTGACAAAAGTATTAAACTGTAAGTAAATCTTGCTTGTATTGGTAAAAAGAATAAGAAAAAAAATGGGTTAATTGCCAGCATCACTTGAAAGAAACAGGAGGTCCTGAAACAAAGGGAGAAACACAACACTAGAAAATAAACCTGACAGCCAGAGAAAAAACTTTCCACTTGACCTTCCCTACTGAAAAATCTCTTTGAGCATCAGTATCCATTCCTATTGAGTGACGTGAATTTGTGTGGGCAAAATTAACCTGAAGGCATAAAAAAAGCCCCCAAACAACAGGGAAGGGATAAAAAGCAGCTATCCTTAAAATAGCTGGATATTCAGGACCTGCTCACTGTTTTAGTGGCATCCCTCTTGCCTTCCGACCCCTGGCTTGCAAGCAGGAAGAATTCCACTGAAAAGCTGATATGCCCTGGGATGAATGGGATGAAGACAAAAAACCCAGTTAAACTACAGCTAAACCAAGGACTTCAGCCTCTGGGACTACCCTGGTAGCCAAGCCTGCTGGAACAGATCCAGGCAGAGCTCCCAGTGCTCAGGTGTGAAGAGCCAAAGCTGTGTTGAGACACGATGGGCACTCACTGAGGTGCTGCACTGACTGTTCATGTGCCGGGCAGGGATGCCCAGAGCACTGTGTGGAACTTGAGAGACCCAGCCACAGAAAAGTATGAATAAATCTTAGTCCAGCTCACTGGTCAAAGCCAACAATGGCTTCTTCTTTTCTTTTTTTTTTTTTCCTGCGGGAAGGATTTGAGCTTTCTGGTTTCTGTGTGAATTTCTCCCTTCTTAGCAAGTACTTTTTTTTTTTCCTTTTAAAATCTGAATTAGAATAGCTGTGGTTTACAATGTGAGGCCAAAATCCAGACATCAGAGGATGTGGCTAGCAGCAATGAACCCTCTGGCCATCCAGGCACAGCACAGCTGGCTGCTAGGCAGGAAGAACAGAAGTGAGGCCATCACTGTGACAGTCCTCTTGTCACTTTGCTCAGCCTCCCTGGGCAAACAAGGTGGATTTGCTCGAGGTGACAACCCCATCATCCCCACAGAGAGCTCTGCTCCTCCAAAAGGCATTTTTCCTTTCTGCTTCTCTAGCATAGCCTTAAGAAAAAGGAAATTGCAGGCTCTTGTGGCTCCTTAATCCCTGAGCACAACTTCTGACAGAAATACATCAGTGCTTCTCTAGTCTCAGCAACATCTTTTTTCATAGAGCAGTGGGATGAGATACTGCAGCATCCCACAGAACTTATAAATACATTCCAAAGTATTTGGACTGGGTTTCTACATGTCTACAGAAAAAAAGCTACAGTGGTTTTTTAAAAGAACCATCTGAACATGAAACGACCAAGCCAGCAAGAAAAAATTAGATTTAGTGTTTATCTAAATAACATAAATCTTAGAAATTTTAATAGTGAGGCTGTAACAGACTTGAGGCCCACATAGGAGATGAAAGTAGACAAAAGGTTTCATGGAAAGGCAGCAGGGAGAAATCTGGGTTTTTTTAACTAGAGAGGCGGAAGAGATACAAAGGAGGACTGTAATGGTAACATCTGCCCAGCGTGCACCACTCTGGTGGAGAACAGGTAACTGTGCCTGTCTCTGAAATGACTGTCAGCAGCATCCAAGCCACATAACAAACTTCCTAACTCAAACATCCCCAAGCACATGAATATAAGTCCATGATGAGAAAAAGGCACAGGATTGCTACAAAAACACAACTTGGTGGTGAAAAAACGAGCGTGAAGATTTCTGCTGGAAGTCTCAGAAAAGCAGTGGCAGCAAATTCTGTCCTTACCTACCACTTTAGGTAGGTGAAGCAGGAGAATGTCTTCCCTGTCTTGGAGCTGGGCAACCAAGGTAAGGAAGCTTTTAGCCAGGAGTCAACAAGAGAAGCAATGGATCAAATGTAGGCACCTTGAAATGCAACTATGTGGCTCAGCCATGAACCTCTAGATCACACCTGCTCTACCTGCAAAATTCTGAACAAAACCCAGGATTTTAAAAACATTATTACTGGTTACATGAAACAGCTGTGATTGTACTGTGCATATTAAACTTAGTAAGACTGAGTTTTGCTGTTTTCTCCCTTACATTCTCCTTAGCACAAAAGGAGACTGCAGTCATTTTTAGAGCCACAAACCAGAACAAACATGGGAGCTGCTGCTCCTCCTGCCAGTGGGTGTCTTTTCTTTAGCACTAAAGCAGGCACAAGGCTGCAGATTCATCTGAACAACACGAGTGGTGTTTCAGCTGAACTGGTCATAAGGTTTCGGAACAAACACCTCTGCTTTTTCAGATGGGATGCTAAAAGAGACCATTTCAGGCACTCTGCAGACTCTGGAAGACATTGACCTTTTTTCCTTGGATTCAATTCACATTTTTCACTTCATGGTCATGTGGGATTATTATCTGTAATTGAGAGTAAAAATGTAGATTAAGGAAAAAATTTTACAAAAGAACTCAATTATATGGTAAATTCTGTGGCTGAGGAACTACAGAATATATTCTGCCTGTATTAAACATTATTTCTGAAATAAACATTAATTAAAGGAGGCTGAAGATGCAGGCTGGATGGATGAAGACAAACAGAACAATCTCAGCCTGTTGCAATGACAGTGTTTTCCCCCGTGGAGACAGAACGGATGGCCAGTCTTACTCAGATTGCATCTCTTGAGAGGACGATTTATAATGTACAAGACAGGAGAAATTTATTTGCTAACATATGGAAAACATTTATGGGCTCTTCTGAGGATCTGGAATTAAAGAAACACAACTACATATTGTTAAAACTTCTAAATGGCGATTTCATTTAAGAAATATGCATTTTTTCAACTCGATTCAGTGACATTTACTTCTATGTATTTTTGTTTTCTGCCTTGTCAGGTATGAACTTCAGAACAGGGATTTGCTGTAGGTCTAAGCCACAGGAAAAGCATTAGTTGGCAAAGTCCTGTTTTTAAAGATCTAACCCATGCTTCAGAAAGATGGATGGGGAGCATACACCATAGGGATGGGGCAGGGTGCTGCTGCCCAAGTTATCAGCTTGGCACTGCAAGTTACAGCGATGGGAGGAGATAAGGCTACTGACACCAAGCAAATGCTCACACAGTCAGAGCTGCAGATGATTCACCCCCTCAGAAACCAGAAAAAAATCCACCTTCTGGTATAAGAAAATGATCCTCCACTAAGCCACACAAGGTCATAGCCTGAAGGAGAGCTCTACCTCTAAGGTAAACCTTCTCTCTCCCATGGAAGTAACTTGCTGGGTGCCTGGAAGGGTTGCATGCTGGCTGATGAATAAACTAAAGGGATGATGCACAAGCTACACACAAAAACACACATCTCATGGAGTGGTACTGGAGCCGCCAGGATCAGGGACATTATAAAAGGCAATTGATTGACATTATCAAGTCAATCAACATTCAACAGCCATGTCGGGGTCAGGGCTTGTATATACTGAGGGTGGTTGTTTTAAAACTGGTTGGTGCAAACATCAGTGCACGATGAAGTCGGGGTGGCTGGACAGAAAGCAGCCCACGACATGTGAAGTTTTGGACTACTGTGGTTAAACAGATCGAAACATCTTCAAGGAGAGCAGGACCTCAGGCCAAATACTTGAGGCAGCAGAGTAGCAGCAACGGCTGGGATTTTCAGAGACGGGTAAATGACTGATTAAATGACTCAATCATGCAGATGCTTTTGAAAATTCTGCCGCACGCAGTTAAGTTTATTCATGCATGTGTGGGAGAGGGGGAGGACTGTGAAGATTTTAATAACTACCTTAGGAAATAAAAAAGAACAAATGTACTTTCTCTTTAAAACAGAGAGGGGGGGGAAAAAAACCCCAAAAATGAACAAACCCCATCCCCAAAAAACCACTGTTGTGGCTGGGGAAGAGTTTACAGAAAGTTGTAGAGAAGCTTTGCATGGAAGGATGACCAAATGGACTATGATACACAAGTCAAAAATATGTGCAAAGAAAAAATGAAACAGAAGGGTAAAAATAAAACACTTCACAGCCCTATCAACTTTTTCCAATGCTTCAGTATGTTATTTCTGGCTTATGCAGACTTCATACTCTACCATAACCTACCAGAAGCTGAGAGCTTTGAAGAGCTTAAGGACTACAGGAAAAAGGAAAGACTTCATCCCAGCAAAATAAAGAAGAAATACTGGGGAAGAAGATGCCCCTAAAGCCTTATTTTTATAGTATGACAATGTACCTGCCCTGATGCAACAGCCTGACTAACAGCACCATGAGAGGAACCACCATCAGTGAAGGCCCTCTTGCTCTCTGGAGCTCACAAAACCATGCAGAGAGCTCTGTCAGGCACGGCACAACTTACCCACCAGCTCCCAATGAGATGCTGTAGCTTGCTCCCCCTTCTCTGTAAAGTATCCTACTCATAAATATCTGCATGGCTGGGAGTCACCTGTCACCTCCCCAGGGTCAAGTAGGTGGGAAAAATCTCTGGCAGTTTTGGCTCTTCACTCTGAACACCCGAGTTTGATTTTGATGCAGCTGGAGCATCATTCATCCAACTTTTCCAATGCAAAACAACACCTACTTAAAGGCAACAAGTTCTTCCTCTTGGTAAAAAGCATCCTACGAGTTTAATAATCAACACTCAACCACAAGACTGAGTGTGTGGAGAAATTCAAGAGCGCTCCCAGCTCCCTAAACATCAGCCAGTAGGATTTTGGTAAAAATATCCCTTCTTATTTCCACAGGCTACTTTTCACTGCTTAAACACTGGGTATTTCCATGTGCAACCCAGTGAGAGCTGGCACACACCCACCCAAGGCACATTTTGACAGTCATCCCCTTTCTGATGAGCACAGAGAAGCCCCACACACATGGAGTGACTGTCCATCCCCAGCAGAGCACAGCTCATCCAGCAGATCTGGGAAAAAACCAGCACATATCGATAAACAGCTCGGGCTCCACTGGTGCCTCCCCCTGGTCTGTCCCATCCCAGTGCCTATAAATCACTTCTGGCAGGTAGTTGGGAAGCAGCTGCTAATGATAGTTTCGCTGCAGAGTGCAGGAAGTCACCTTTTAACCCTGCCTGCTGTTGTTTGTCTCCCTGAGCCGTGACAAAAGGACAGATGCGGACAACGTGTCAGCCATCGGGAGGATCTGGTCAAAACGCGGCAGGGAACCTGACCTGGTCCCACACTGGTGAGACATCACCCTCAAAAACACCTTTTGGCTTCCTGGTACCCATTTTCAAGCAGCTTGATGCTTGTACTCATTTTTATCTTGTTCACCCTACCCATCCAGGGAAGTATCCCAAAGGCAATTTTGCATTTGCTGTTGCTGCTCTGAGGGCGTCTCACCTTCCACCCTCCTGCCACTCATATATGTGTGCATGGGTGGTTGCAATCTAAGGTGAGCAAATAAATTTAACAAGACAAAGTATACATTATGAGAAACTTGTTTGCAGTCCATGAAATAGCCCTGATCAGATTCAGAATTTCACTTGACAGGTTTTTTTGTTTTTTAATGTTCCTTTCAAAGTCTGTGAGTGTATTCACTTCTGCTTCAGCAAAGCTCCAAAATACATTTTAGACAATACCACAAATTAACTGCAAACTCACTCCTATTTAAGTCACTGCTGGTGAAGTAGATAGCACATTACTGTGCTTCCCCTCCACCTGAAAAACACTTGTTTGAACTTTGTGTGCTTCATGAATAGGTGAAACACCTTTAAAGTTGGCTTTTGTTAATAACTGTGACTCAAAATCTTATTTCCTTGAGTGTGTGCCTGAGTAGCAACCACCTACCTGAGTCTGTAGGAAGCTTCTCAAGGACAGAGAAGTATGAAGAGGTATGTGCACTACTCAGACTAAGCCATAGGAAATTTGAGGGTGATTATTTCTTCACTTCTAGCCCCTGACATCATCAGCTCCAACATGCTTTTCACGTGGCAGTGCGAGGCCAACAGAAACCCAACGCTTCACATTCTGTAGAGGATATACTTCCATCAAATAAAACACACCAGTGGCCAAACACGATGGTGGCTGAAAGCCAATCCCCAGGCATAAAAAGAAAAACACTTTCAAACTTGACCATGTAAACCTGAGCATGAAAGAGAAGGACCTCAGGTGACATGTACTTACAGTGAAGACATCATCATCGCCGACCTCTGCCTCGTTGTGAAGGGTGGATGAGGAAGTCGTAGATCCTAGGAAAGAAAACAAAACCCAACAGCTTTTTAAAAACATGACATTTCCATGGAACCTTTTTTCTTTCGTTATGCTGGTAAACATTTGGATTCTCGGAAGTTTGTGTGTTGTAGATGCATAAAAGAGTGGCTCAAATTAAAGAAGAAAAACCCATCTGTGGGTAGCTGGCTTGGAAAGGTAAAATCTGAAAGTATCTCTTGAAATGCAACTGTGTGGCTGCCAATGCTAATTAACAATGTTAAAAATAGCAGTTACCATTTCCAATTACAGAAGACATTAATTTCTGTAGAATGGTAAAGTACTTATCAGTGCTCAAGGCTATACCCTCAGTTGTCAAGAAACCATATATGAGTTATTCTTCATGTATTTCCTAAATCTGGGGGGAAAATAATGTATTAAAAAACCCCCAAAAAACAAAACCCCCTGACTTTGACAATGAAGAGTTAGATTGGGTTTTTTTCTTATTCTAATTCTGGAAGTTGTTATATACTGTAAAGGCCTCCTCTGTTATCAGCTGCTTCTTAGAGAGCCACCCTGCCACATGTAAGCAAACTATTTGAAAGGAGCTAGTATGTGTAAAACCACAGACAAGAACAAAATATTCAGGTATGATTTTCACTGGGTACATGACAATCTTCTGGAATAGTGGGAAAACATATTAAAAAACCTTCCTCCAATGTCTTTCCTCACTTCCTGGGTGTTCCCCTCTAGAGCTGCTCAAGGGCCCAGACAGCACCCACATCACAGAAGGGCATCACAGAGGGTGGCACACACTATTGCTGGACTTCACAGTAAATTTATGCTGTAGCAAAAGGGCATGATCCCACCCCTTACACCAGATCAAGGATCCCAGACCCCCTTCCTGGCTGGCTTCACCCTCCACGAGGCCGCCAAAGAGGGTGGGTGCAGCGAGATGCTCTTGGGGGAGTAACCCCAAGTCAAAAGTCTATTTTTCTGATGTCAGCCCACTGTTAGACTGAATTACAGCCACATCACATCTCTAACCAAAATAGTTGAACGGTTTGTACCGCCTTCATTCTGGAAATTTGTTAAAATAACGTGCTTTATATAATGTTATCAGCACCAGCCTTGGCTGCTCTCAGTTGCATCACCATGAAGATGTGCAGAGCTAAGTGTGAAAGCCCACTTAAAACACTGAGTAATGTGGAAACATTTGTGCCATTTGTTACATTAGCTTTAAAACTAAAAAAACCCAAACGCTCTGTGGACCTGCACAGGATTCCTGTACTTGGGCACCAAACTTCTGATGTTACTAGGAATGAACTGTAAGTTAAATATTAACAACAAAGCAGTGATTTCATGGAGTGAAGTTCTGAATGCACAGTCAGTTGTTCTTAACATTACCTGCTGAATTTGATCAAGTATGTGAGCAAAAAATGAATGACAAATGAAATCCGCTGCCCGACGCTGTGTGTGCATGAGCCAGTTATTGTTTTTCATTCAGAAAGCCTTATTTGGAAGTTAAGGAGGAACACATTCATGAGGATCAGCCTGTACTGTTAATGGGATAAATATAGATTTGCTGATTTTGAAGTATCTGAGATGCAGCAGAACTTGATTTTTAAATACCTTCACTGTCAAATGGATCAAAAAGAGCAAAACAGGAGTTGCCAAGTATCGGCATCTCCAAAATACTACTCAATACAGCTGAGTTATCATCTCCTTGAAACTTTGCACAGTCCCGTGCCACTTACATAAAACATCATTTCTATGACTCAAAATGCTTCACAGTTTTAGAATTACAAGAAAGCAGAAAGTCTAGCTGTAACTTCTTCACATTGATGGCACAGAAAAAAGCAAATGAATAACTATTTGAGAACATCCTTCCTCTAACTGATGAGGCATTTTACCAGCAAGGAGCCCTGGGGGATTAATCCTTTCACAGTATCTGCCATTTCCATGTCAAAGCAAGGACAGGGCATCCAGGACATTAAGCTGTCTTATGGAGCTGGTGTCCTCAAAAATAATACACATCTGGACACATATTTGAACTAGTATCCTCAAAAAACAATACCATCTGTACATGAAAATATCCCAGTCACACTGAGTGGGAAGGCAAAAGGCTTTGGATCACTAAGTCCCTACATATAGTGGCATGGTAAAAAAAAAAAAACAACAGAAGAAAAAAACCCCATGAAGAATCAAATTTCATTAAAATAAAGTACAATTGAATTACAGCTGTATTGTGATTGCCTGATTGCAATGAAATGGGAAAAGGAAAAATTTATGACAACTTCAAAGCACGGGCAATTCAAACGCATTTTTTACAGAATTAAAAAAACAACACCCCAAAACACAACAAAGTCTTCAAGAACTACCATTCAACTAAGAGGATGCAGACAAAACTAATTACTGCAAAATAAAACCAAAAACAAACCAAAGTTTTGTTCAACTCCAGGCAGGAATTAATCCTAGGATTTAACAAAGACTCAGTAAGATGGGATTTGACTGCACATAAAGGAAGTGCCTGTGCTGTTTGGGTTGCCATCACTAGTGTGAAACCCCGGCCTATCAAAGTAAGCAATAGTAACAAACTTGATGATAAATACGGGGGGCAAGATAGGATTGAAAAATACTTGGACTGAAACATCGTATCTCCTTAAGGGATGAGAAAACTCAGTTCTTAAAAGCTGGGGCTTGCTCAGTGCAGGGTAAGCGCCCAGCTACACCTGGGCACGTGCACACGAAATGTCCAAGCCCAAGAACTGATTTTAAACCCATCCCTCTTCCCAGCTCCCTGACTCAAGCCCCTTCCCCACTCTTCCAAGGCTGGGAAGTGTCCACCTCCACGCTACCTTCAATGAGATCCTCGATGGCTTTCCTCACTCCTCTGTCGAAGGCTCGAGCGTCGGCAGGGCTTTGAAAAGTGAGCCCGAACTTTCTGTTGTCAACTTTCCAGTGGTGGAAGGTGGGGTTTGCCTTCGTGTACACCAGGTCCTTCTTCACAAAGCACTCCAGCACCACCTGGGAGGGCATGAGCCCCAAAAGAGGAGCAAAGTCACTTTTCCCACCCCAAGGACACAAGCCGGCACCATCTCAGGCCAGACCCAAAAGCAAGCCAAGTCATGCCTCGCGTAGGGGAACATCCTTCCCTACCAAACGATGACTAATAAACACCAGACACTGTAATTGTTCTCATAACCACCGCACATTCATCCTTTGCTTGTGCTTTGAGTAGGCGCTCATTCCGCAGCCCAGGAGCCTATTTTAGACCCAGGCCCAGCGTGGCACAGGTTAGGCTAGTGGGGGTCAGGTGGAGGGAGAACCTCTTCCCTCTGTAATTCTGCTCAACAGAAATTTTGTCCACCACCAGCAGTAGATTTAGGAGGTGTTACAACACTCCCCTCACCATTTTTAAATTGTTCACCCCCAGCCAGACACTCATCTCAAGTTCTGCTGTGCCACAACCCATCTCTAGGGTGATGCTCAGGGAGAACAGGAATGGCTTGTCATGCCTTACTCCATTCCCCAAAACCATAAGCATGGCTCCCAAATAATGTCAAAAGCATCCTAAGCAAAACAGAATTGCAAAAGACAAAATATAATTGCAACAGCTTTAAACCGTCAGTCTTTTTGTAAGCAAGATCATTTCTGACTCAAATAATGCAGTTTTTGAGCTTGTGCAGGGAGTGCTATTTTTAATCCAGCCCATATCTTCACAGGAGTGGATTTCAGAAAAATCAAATATATAAAAACAAGATAACAAACTATAACATCTAAAACTGCCCCTGGAAATCAGGAAAAGGCTTTATTAATTTGATTTGTGCAGGAATAGAAGAGAGCTCCTTTTTAGATAAACAGCTACCAGGAGAAACTGAGTGTGTCAATTCATAAGAGACAACTTGTCTTCATATTCTCACTCAGCTTGTTCAAACCTTGAACGGCACGCAGCATAAATAATTCATGGCCCTTTTAAAAGGCTTGCGCTGCATTACTCAGTGCAATGTGACTGGCTTCATGGGTTCTTTACACTTCAATTCACTTCTCACTTACCCCCGCTAGGTCTTAGGGAAAAAAAAAAAGGGAAAGAGAAAAAAACCCACAGGCCCTCTTTCATTCAAAGGGGATCTTTGCACGTGGATGTCAAAAAATTTACCTGCTCCTTCCAGGTGGCAGCATGCCAGCCTAGATAGCAGAAGATGGCCATTCTAGATGAGGATGGGTTTGTTTTGTACAATCTGCACAGGCCTGCTTTTTATGTTTAAAAAAAAAAACCAAAAACCAACAAACTTGCACAAGAATACAATAGCAATAGATTTGGGATAATTCTCATTATAAGAACAGACAAAAGTTGAATTAGGGTCTATTACCAGTTTGTCTTTCTGCCTTTCACCATGGATTAGAAATCCACTTCTTCCATTGCCCTCCGGGTACGTGACCTTGCAGACGCCAACTCTACTGAGACCGCCTCCTTCTTGCGGCAACCATCCCCCACTGGAGTCATCTCGGGTCATAACCACAGCTTTGACTCGCACAATATAGCTGTCACTGCAATGGTAACAAAACAAAAACAGAACCTTTTGTGAGCATCACACAGTCTCAGCACAGCGTTTTTCTCAAGGGCGGCATTTAGATGGCGCTGGGCTCACCCCATCCGAGAGTTTCTGCCCAGGATGGAAGCCCAACTCTGTGATGGATGGCCTGGACCACTCAAGTCACCATAGGAAAGAGACCCATCAAACAGTAAGGAATGAACCCGTTAGGTTTCCAGATGTCAATATACAGATCAAACAACCCGTGGTTCCTGACGCTTTGTCCCTCATGCAGCTGGGGACAGGGACCAAGAGAGTGGGGTGAGCCAGGCAGCACGCCAAGGCCACCTTCCACAGGGTATGCATTGGAGCATCAAGTCTCCAAAGTGCTGGAAGAACACATGGAGCTCAAATAACTCATCAACCAAGTGGTTCAAGTTTTTTTGTGATCAAATTCATGAAGTGGGTTTTGGAAGATGACACTCAAATTCCTCCACATCTGGGACAGCCTGACAAGGAAAAAAACCCACAAATGTGGCTCTGGCTTGTACCTCAGAGGAAAGCAGATGGGAATCATCTCAGCTCAGGCCATCAGGACTACACCACATCCCTAAAACAGTTTCACCAACATTTCAAGGGGCTTTGAAAGGCAGGGTGTCATAACTTCACAAGAAACTATTCCACAAGCACCTCAGATTTGGAGATAATCCAGGTGCCCACCACAAGGGCTCAGAAGAACTCCTACAGTGGGAGGCTCTTCTCCCTCAGCCCTCCTGCTGCACCCTTTCCACAGAGCAGTTGCTCCCTCACATGTTGGGGACATCACCAGGGTCATTCTGAAGCAGAAAAGCCACCAGAGAATGCAACCAAAAAGCCACACACCTCACACAGGACATGCAACGGGTTGTCACCAGCAGAGACCTGCTGGGAAATACCCAAATTAGCTCTTCTGTCCTCAGCACTGCCACTAAGTCAGTGCAGCCCATCACATGTTGGGCATTCATTAACACAGTGATGCTCAGGATAGCACTGAGAGCTGTGACGCCCTCGTGGGGAGGTCACCATGGTGTGGTTGGATGTCAAGCGGGCACAACCATGGCCCTGCTGGCTGCAGAGCTGCCGAGGCACCCGCTGGTGTCCACAAAGGTGCTGCATGGCACTCAAACCCGGGAACATTAAAGAAAGAGGATGCACAAAGAAAACTGCCCAGGGATTGTCTATCTCCAGGCCACCAGGTGAGCTAACCATGAGGAGGAGGATCAACTCGCAGAGGGCTCCAAAAGGCAGCCTTTCAAAATGGTAGGTATCATCTTTTAAGGAAAAGGGAAGCTCTGTATTGGGACATTTTCCCAGCATCCCGTATAACATGACAACAGAACCAGGATCCTGTACAACCTTACAAGCAGTGGCAGCTTTTCTTCATCCTGCATCAGGTAGAACTGCCTCTTGTTTACAGACACCAATTTTGCAACACTTTGGTAATCCAGGTGCTAATACTTAAAACTCTGAGATTGCCTTTCTCTAACATGACCAGATCTAACACCTAAGAAAGTAGCCTCATGGATCCTACCTGAAAGCAGTTTTGAGGACAAACCAAGGGAAGCAGTGAGCACCTTCTGGGACCAGCTCATCCCTTCTGCAACCAGACAGATCTCACCAAACACATGCTGCAATTTTCCCTTCACTGCCTTTATTTCATGGATACGCCAACATTCTCACTGCACCTACACAAAGAGGGCAGTGCACAAGATGCTTAAAGTTCATCCCCTGTTGCTCTGAGGACTTTGCACTGGCTGATAAAAAAAGCTTTTCAGCACACTCAGATACAAGGCCCATGGGGTACCACAGCTGACACACAAAAGGCATTCACAGAACTGAGAAACTATGTTTTTAAGAATATTTCAGCTTGAGTCCTTAAAGCAGCATCCTGGTACAGGAAACAGGGCAAATGTGTCTATAAATAGATCCAGTTGCCTTTTTATTTTTTAATGAAACCCCATTTCTAGATTTTACAATAGCAACTTTAATCTCCTGACTTCCTGAAACTCAGAATTAAGCAAAATACCTCAGCTAATTTCCTACTGTGCAAAAATTGAGCCGCTTCCATGCAAGACAGTTTTTGTTTTCTTCTCTGTACCTTTCCCATATGGTCTATGAGGATTAGCAATTAGCAAATGAAGAAAAAAAGAAAGCCAACCATACATTTCTATACTGTTCCACTGTTCCCCAAGGATCCTTTCTAGACTTATTTTTAGCTCTCTTCTGAAGTCGGAGCCGCTCAATACGACCTTCCCTCCCATCCTCCCGCAAATGTCATCCACACGAACTGCTGCTTCTCCTTCCACACTTGAAAATTGCCACTGGCATTACAGCTTCCTGCAGGATTTACCATTCACTTTTATGGCAGCACTCGGAGCCTTTGGCTGTCTCAAAAGTAATGTCTGCCTTCAGTTACTCTGCTGCAAAAATTGTCCACTTAAAGGAAAATTAACCAAGTAGTAGCTACTCAGTACTTTGAGCCCTACCAATTATCTGTGTTCTCATCAGCTCTCACTCAGTGAATTCTCCAGGCTTGCAGTTACATTTCAATACTAGTGGACGCTTACACAATAAATTCAGGTGCCCTGACTACTATCCCTGCCCATTATAATGACAACCTGGTGGGGTGGGGCACAGAACCGTATGGTTTTCATCTTCACATCCACACTGATAATGTGACCTGTAGCTCTTACAAACTCTGCCATCACATGCCAAGAGAACACCATATAAACTGCATTCTTCCCACCCTGAAGGGCTACCTCCTTAAATATACCAATCCAGAAAACAGAGTTTCCACCCCCCTGCCACGGCAAGTCGACCTCTGTTCCTCTATTAGACAAGAGCCTTGTCCAGCAGAAGGGTTCACCTTTGGCAGGGCAAGCAGAGCTCTGGCTCTGTTAACGTAATCCCTTGGCAAGCTTTCCTGCAGGATCAAAAGTCATCAGTGACGCTGGGCTTCCTGCTGAGCCCCGTCCCCACTCCCACTGCGCTCCAGCCACAGGCACATGCTTCCCAAAGCGCAACCCGTGCCAAGGGACTCGGGAAAAAGGGAGAAAAGACAGAAGGAAAGGAGGTGGTTAAGGGTTCTTAGGGCTTGACATCTTGGTTTAATCACTGGATTAGGACTCAGAAGCTGCGTGTTGAATTTCCAAGGCTACGCGCAGCTTCCTTCAGTCTTTATGTCTAAATCCTGCCTGCTGCTTCCATCCACAAGCCTAGAATAGGCAATGCTTCTTTCCCTCATGCCAGTGTTGATAAATACTTGGGAGGTACTCAAATATTTCAGGTCCATATAAGGACCTCGCTTCCTTAGTGTAAAAGCTGTTTATTTTCTTTGCTATTTAATTTTACGCGACTGCATCAAGGCTCTCGCTGGTTCCAAGCATTCAAAATCCTGAGGAGCAAAGGGGCAATCTGCAGATTCCACGTGCCATGTCACTGCTGAAACCCTGCCACTGGCACCAAAGCAGTGAAACACCTGCATTTTTATCACGGGCACCTGCAATTTGACTCTTTCAGGAGAAATGGTTAATGAGGTACATGAAAATATTTGGTCTCTTGCAATTAATGAGACACCAACAGCTAAAAATGAAACAGCTCAAGAAAACCTCCCAGTAGCCTTAGTTCCCCTTGTTTTATTGGCTTCTTAAAACTTTTAAGACTACTCTAATTGTCGGGTTTATGGCCTACGTGTTTCATGCAAACTATTCTTAATTATGCTCTTAAATGGAATACTCTGCTATCTTAACCCTACAGATTTGTCTCCAACAGCCTTAAAAGCTTGGGAAGAAAGTATCTGCAGGGATTACCCAGCTGCATGGCAGCTGGCCAGCATGTTCCAGGGCTGCTCCAGGTTGTCTGCCCACCCCACCCTGAGTGAAAAAAACAAACCAGAATGAACTTGGGGAGTAAAGGTAGTGCTGAAAAGCACGTTCTGTTTTTATTGGAGGGAAAAGAGAACCCTTTAAAAATTATAGCTCGTGGGTGTGCATATATATATATATAAATATATTAAAAAAAGAGTGTGTGTGTGTGTAATTGCTGTTCTGGAGGACAGTGAGAATTTTCCTAAACAACTGACTGAATGATTACCTTTGCCATTACTGAAACTCGGATTTTACCACCTATAGCTCAGCTTACAATGCATTTGTGTGTCTAAGAGACATGTGACATTCAAGGCTGATAGAAGAGCTTTCCCACAGCAGACACAAATGGGGCTGGCACCATCCAGCCCTCTCCAACATGAGCCACATCTCTTCCAGCCACACCAGTGGGGGACAAAGCCCTGAGCCACACTGTATGCCCGGTGTGTGCTCACAGCTGCAATCCTGCATCCAGGACTAAACACCAAAGAACTCACTCGTTAGTTAAGGCTGTTGTTTCACCAGTGTCTTTGTAAAAGGAGGGTCAAAGTAGACAACTCCCTTCCACCAGCTGCTCTTCCTTTCCACTCTGCTTCCAACACAGCAACTGCAAATACCATCAGAGATGTCTAAAAATCCCAAGGGGGAAAAAAAAAAGTAGTCCAACCCACCACATTTAATATTCTTTTTTGAGTCACGTTTAGCATCTAAAACACTTCCCCAAACACGTTCCATAATTCAATAATATTTTTTCCTCTTGCCAAGCTACCTGACCAAAATACAAGCTTATAAATTTCCAAGCTAATGCCACCATAAGGCACTTTGGTATGTTCCTCCCTTCCTAACTCTGTAGCCTACAAGGCCAGGAGAGATTCAGGTCTCAGAGAGAAAGGTAATTGCATGCAGTAGGTTTCAAAATTATGAACTGCTGTCTTTTAATGGATGCATCGTCATTCCCAGGTCCTGGGTTTCAGGGAAGAAGAGCCAAAAGGACAGTAGGAAGCTGCTAATTCAACAGCAGCAGAGGTCAAGCTGTTCAGCTGAACTGGGCTCATAAACACAATTTCAACTGTTTGGGTCCACGCAAACATAACTGTGATTACTGGGGCATAACCTGTCTTTGGCTGAGCTGGATGTATTTCACAGTGCCAGGTATCTTCCCTGCCCCAGCAGCTCTAGCAGCTGAAATTAAAACCATCCCGTTCTGCCCAAGTGATTGCATCCTCTCTGCAGTTCATCCCACAACCAGAAAGCAGCGACCTTTGGGTGGAAGACATGAAAACCTACTATTTTTGGAGTCACGCTTTCTTGATCTGATGCTTCATTCATGAACCTTCTAGCAAGGCTGAAGTATCTGCAGATTGTAACCAGCATTTTCTCCTTAAAGACCTAACTCGCCAATGTGAAAGAACTGATCACACACAGCTACAGCAGAACAAAGTTGATATTTCCATACCATTTAGATTTCCAGCAGGTTTGAAGCTTTTTCAGTAAGTATCACCAAGAAAACAAAGCCATCTGCACCTCTCTGGTCAGATCAAAAGTTAGAATGGAGCCTGAAGAAAACCATGGAAAACTCCCGAAAGTTTTCCTTGCCCTCACCTCTGCACCACACCAGGAACACAGAACCACTCCAACTGTAACCCAACTCTTACCCCAAATTTGCAACCTGTATTTTTCTGTCTTTCACATCCAGCACCACCAGAATAAAAAGGCACCTGGGAAATTTTAGTTTCCACACGGTCAGAGTAAATACAAGATAGCTCAGTGTCCACATTCCTCACTCTGGAGACGCTGGTCGAGTCTGGGGCAGCCCCAAAGAGGGGTCAGATCCTCCACAGCCAGTGCTCAGCTCAGCAAGCCTGGGTTTGCTTCAAGCTCTGCAGCGCATCCAAAAAACCTTCCATAGGAAAAATTAATAGCAGTTTTGTTTGTTTGTTTGTTTTTTTCCAAAGGAAAAGGACTTCTCAAAAAACCAAGACACCTGCAACAACCCAGCCGCCCGCCTCCACATCTCCCTTAAATACCGAGGCAGCGAGGAACAAAGGAACCCTTTCACCAAAATGTGTGTTCAACATTTAAGGCTGATTTTATTGAGTTTACGAGAAACAGCTCTATCCTAACTAGCTCTAATGGGATTTCATAATCCCATAATTATTTCAGATGCTTCCAGGAAGTACATGAAAACTCATTTTTAAAATACATACATACATACATATATAAAAATACATACAATGTAGTCCTGCATGGACTAAATCAATTTTTTTGGGCAGCATAACATCCTCTCCTGTGCCAGGCTTGCCTGGTGATCCCCACGAAGTGCTGTACACATGGGCAAAACCTCAAAATGAACCGGCAAGCAGTTTTTTTATGGAAAAAAACTGGCCTGCAAGCATGCTGATGGGCAAGGAAAGAGCCACTGATGCAGGTCAAGCCCACGGAATTTAAGGGCTCTCCCAGAAAGCACCTTATTATGTAAACAAAATTGAATTAAAAAGAAAGTCTAACGCATCAGGGCAGATTAATTTATGACTTATGTCTGTATAGAAGCATATTGTTGGAACTGTGTTAGAGCTATGAAAATCTACACCAAATCTTCTCCAGAAGTTGGTTTTTTTTCCTAAAAGACAGATGTGACATCTCTGTGACACACACAACACCAAAACTTTAATAAAATCTCTTAAAAAAGACTTTTCTTCTAATTGTTTGAATAGATCAATTTTGCAATAAGTGGTTATAGCTGCACATGGTGTTATGTCTTGAAACATTATAAGGAAAAGCAAAACACAAAAAAATCAGTTCCATAACATAATACATTTCAATAATTTGCCCTGCAGCTCATCCAGTAGAGGCAAGAGTTGCACACTCAAGTCCTCTGATTTTCATGCAAGAGTACAGAATATTAACAGATTACAAGGAAGCTAATTAGCACTATCATCTACTGTAATGAGAAAGGAAGTTGTTGTTGCATGACAGATGGCATTTGTTTTATATCACATGTAAGATAAGCAAAGATCACGTAAAAGTTTAGCCAGCCAAACAGGTAGATCCATAAGATCTACATCCTGAATTGATTTCCTCACGCCTCACCAAAAAAAAAAAAAGCCACAACCAGATTCTACCCTTATTTTCTGTCTAACATTTACTGACCACAAACACTATTACTGCTAACCTATGTCACCTAAAGAATGGCAATATTTAGCAAAAATAAGAAAACTGACAAGCACAGCAATTGTATTGTATGAAAATAATTAGGTGCCCACATACACAGAGTGTTTCTAAAAACTCAAAGTTTGCAAAGAGAAGAAAAAAAATCCAAAAATCGCTCAACCAGAGCAAGTTGAATTTCCCCCACTCTCCTCCATTTTGATCAGTGGAGACAACTATTTATCCCTCTGTAAACATCCTCCATGACACACGTGTTACAACTACAAAGGGCAGACAGTATTTTGCAAATATATATTAAAAAAAATAAAAATTCTGTGACTCAATTCCAGCTGAATCTGTATCAGAGGAGGGGTGAGGGAGTAAGGAGGATAACTGTGGTCTAAATCTAAAGGGTTTTTATCTTTTGCCAGACAAACTAACTTAAAAAAGAAGAAAAGAAGACATTCTTGGCTACATCAGAAACAGCATGCACATTGATTTTGCCTGCCACCTCTCTTTAAATCCCCCACTTCATCAAGTGTCCATGGAGAAGGACATCAAGGGAAGCATCTATTCTCCTCCCAGTATTTAAGAGGGCACACGCTAAACCATTACTTTTGGGGGAAAAAAATAGGTATGTAACCAGAAATGAAAGGCTGTGTTTCATAGAAGCAGTCTTACATATTCACTGATAAATCATATGCTGATTTAGCCAACATTCAGAAGGGCTGTGGGGGCAGGCAGATGGGGGAAGGCGGAGGGAGGGGGGGGAAAAAAAAAGACACCCAAGAGGAAAAAAAAATATGAAACCATACCCAGCCAGAGCACAGACTTACCTGCTGGGGGCTGCCATTTCCTCTACATTTCTCCCCCTTTTTGCTGTGTTTTACCATCATTGCCACGGCCAGCCTCCCGTGGCACTGGCTACCCCGTGTCCCAGTGTCCCTGTGGCTGCTGGAGCGGCTTCCCCCCGTGCGTGATTCAGTCTCCTTGAGGGATGTGCTGCATTGTACGGGGTGACTCATCCCAGAGGTATTCTGCACAGTACAGCCCCAGCCGGACCATTACTCATTCCCAATATCCTCCCGGCTCCAAGAGCACAAGCGCACGCACCGACCAAAGATCCCTGCTTCCCCACCCCGGTTATGGGCTGGGGGAAAAAATAAAATAATTATGACACAACCCCCATAAAGCCATAACGGGGGGTGGCTCAGCAGCAGCTGACGGGGCAAACGTGCTGCCCCAGGGGTTGCCCCAGCCTGTCACCCCAGGAATGCAAACAGGTCCAAAGTTGAAAGCAGGTGTCACATCCTCTGCTAAACTCGTCAGCACTTTATTCCCCGAGAGCTGCTAACACAGCGCTGGGACCAAGGGTCTGAACAGCTCAACAGGCGTGGAGGAAGCACTCAGCCCTCCCGACGTGTCTCCATCGCAGCTTTCAGTGGGCTTTTAAATACTTGCAGCTAGTTGGTATTTCCAAGTATCAGCTATACACCTCTGTATACCATATACATACCATACCTTTGCAGGCAGCCTAGGCTACTCAAGTGCCAACACAGCAACATCCCTACATGCGAGCTTCATTTTGGACAGCTCGTGTGTCTCAAAGCGCTCCCCTTGATGCTCAAAAGCCTCCCCAACTGCTCGAACTCCTCACAGCTCAGCCACTGTGTCTTGTGTCTCCCCCCACAAGTTACATGATCATCCCTAAACACTCTCTCATTAAAGCAGAAATGTTGCTCAAGAGCTGCCTCGGCACCAATGACAAGAACAAAAATTGTGACACTGGGGCTCTGAAAGCAGCTTCTAAAAATACTTGTCCAGTTTCTGAACTAAGCTATGCTGATGATTAGGCAGGAAAGGGGAAGAAAGCTAACTTGAGTGTTTCCAGGCTCAGCTGCTTCTGCCTTCCTTAAATCCAAACTGTTTTAATCCTGATTTGGGGCAAAAATCCCTCTTTCCCCCAAGATGGAGAATGGTGATGGAGGCAATGCTGCGGGAAAGCATCCTTTAGGAAGGGTGCATCCCTGCTTTATAGACGTAATAAACCCTTCAAAAAAGCTTCAGTGCACAGACACCAGGCTGCACAGAGGATGATGCTGAGGACACCTGAAAGGGATGCACTAGATGGCCTTTAAAGGTCCCTTCAATTCCAAACTATGATTCCATGACATTCCAAGTCCCCAGCATTTGTTCACTGCTTCTCTCTGGCACTCAGCAAGCACATGTGCAGGTGTAGCCACAGGCACCTATTTGCAGCCTGGCTGGATTTTGTCATGACACTGGGATCAAGCCAAGGTCCAAAGCCATGCTGAAGGCAACAGGCAGCATGTTAAGTTTGTTATAGTGCTATCAAGTGACAGCTGCATTTACTGCATTTCAATATACAACATAAAATTGTCTTTAGTTCAATGGCAAAAGGGTACTGTGTTGGTAGCAGTGCATTTGCAATGAATGGGCAAAAAAAAAAAAAAAAAAAAAGGTGGGTTTTTTTGATTTGTTTGTTTTTTAAGTTTTAATTGCACATTCCTAGTCCACATCTCATCCTACCCAGGTTTACTAAAATTTAGTGCCTCACTTTCCTCTTCAAGCTCTGCAGCAGCCCTGCTTCCACCCTCAAATGCTTAAAGCAGCAGCCACCAGCTCTGTTCTCGGCCGTCTCCAGCAAGAATTCAGCACACAAGTCCAAAGCAACATCAGCCAGAAAGATTAAAAAAAGCTGCCTGGCACTTTTTGCTGCAAGTCCAGTTTCTAAAGCTTTTCTCCCAGGGGACGGAAGATGAAATTAGCCTCCCTGTGTTAAGACAAAACTATCTCTGAATAAGCTGTGTTGTAATCATGTTTTTGAAACAATAATCCTGAGTGGTTAAATCTCCCCAAAGCTTCCCTGTTTTCTCGCCTTGCTGCCACTGGTCCTCTTAGAAATTCAAGTCTCAGCACATAGAGAAACTTGGGACTGTAGAAGGTTTCTACGGAGGAGCAGCGTTAACAAACACAGTTCCAGCATCACACGTTACATGGAAAAGCCATCACGCTGTACAGGGAACACTGTCTCACAGCTGCCATGGGGCAGCTCTCAGCTTACAGGACTGGGTTGATCCATGACCTGAGTCTTCTCTGCAAAGCTGCCTGTTCGCTGGTCTGCCCAGGGTCAGGAGCAGATAGGGAGAAATACTCTGCATGTGAAAATGCAAGACAGAGAAAAGCTCTCTGTTATAAATATTAAAGCATGCTCAATCCACAGGGATGCAAATAAAGCCCTCGCCTTCTGCCTACACTGTTGCATCAGTCAAGAAGAAGAACCACCACTTCAGTCTGTTGGCTTCAAGCCCTGCTCCCAAGGGTTTTCTCCAAAGGGAAGTAGGCATCAAGTCACCGGATCAGCAACAACTGAATCACTGGTTGGGTTCTCACCTTTGCACATGTTCTTTAACCTTAAGTCTAAGCTGACAAACCTCAGCTCCAGGGCTGACAATGCTGCAGCACTTTTTTCTTTAATTATTATAATAATAATTTCCCCCTTTAAATACTGCCCTGTCCAGTAGATTGCACACCCATCCCTACTAGGCTTGGTGCTACACTGAAATATCCTCCAAAGCTTTCCTGTGATTCCCACCTTGGACTGGTGAGTGGCTGTGCCAAACATTTACCCCGTTTCTCAGCAAGGTGCATGCTGCTACAGGGTTTTGCCACTAGAAATCTAAAGCAAATATTTCAACTGGAGAACCAACAAGATGCTGGATCTGCTGTTTGCTGCCCACCAGCCCACTGCAAGCACAGTTCAAAGGGCTGCGACTGCGGTCAGAGCGAGAGGACCCCATTTTCAGTGAGGCTGCTGGATTACTTGTGGTGAGGAGAATGAAATTCAGTCACCTTGTTAATACCAGTCATACTAATAGGCTGAACTTCTGCAGCACAACATTAACACAGCACATGAGAGCAAGCCTGACAGCTTGTGAACCAGGCAAAAAGATGTTTCCCCACGTAATTTCAGTGCAGTGTAGGGCTTGAGTATCTGCAGTCCCAGCTCAATATGGGGGACACAAACTTGTCATGCCTCATCATCTGGGAACCTGCCTTAGGTGCAGCATTCAATATTAGCTACAGAATATTGTCTACTGTGCCTTCTGAGAGGTAAAGAAGGTTGCTTTTCTCTATTTTTGTTTTAACTAAAAAAACAACCAACAACCAAAAAACCCCCCAAACAACTTTGCACAGTCAGTGTAGCTTTATGCCCAGCACTTCAGAGACACCCACTGCACTCACAGTGTCCTTGTTGCCCACAAAGTTTTCTTGAACACAGCATTCACTAAGAGCTGCTTTCAGGGAAGAGCTGGAAGTACAGCAAAGATACGAAAAAGGACACAAAAGTAGATGCTTAGGAGGGACTTCAAACATTTTAATGACGTGCTTGGGGCTGCTGAACATTCTGGGAGCATTGAAATGCTCTGCCCTACATATCATTACCATGTTTTCCTTATTTTCCATGTCATTCTCATGGATGAATGGACCTTTGTACATATGGATGACAACAAAAAATGACCCTAGCATAGATGGGTATTTCCAGCCAGGACGTAGAAAGGCTCCGGGTGGAGGCCATATGGATTTAATTTTCCTGCAGAGAGATCAAAGGAAAGCGCTCAGAGCGTCTTACTTGACTCCAAATAAACATCCACGACCAGAAAAGAGGTTACACAAATGACATGCACCCAGCTCCTCCACGCCAGAAAAGCCTCATGTGCCTTTCTTCTAATTAAACCCTTCCTCCATGGCTCCTAATTGATACCTGGACAAACAGCTGTAATATACTCCGGGAAATCTAACCCTGTACTTGTGTGACACAGACCCAATCATCACAGGGCACACTGCAAACTTTCATTTTCTTGATAGAAAACTGACCGGGGAAAAA
>VXBX01002694.1:106984-119325 GCA_013400415.1 Scytalopus superciliaris | reverse complement strand
AAAAAAAAAAAAAAAGGCTTTCCTCCTGCATCTTTTTTGCACTTTAATACTTAACTCAAAGTAGAGGTCCTTTACATGGGAATCTTGTTAACTGCTGCATCTTTGCTTTCTCTTTTTTCACCCTGCAAGGATTCTCAGACTAATTATGCACATCCTCAACACCATGTATCTAATTTCGTGTCTTCTCCAATTTCTTCCCTCTAGATTTCCAAATCATCTTTACTGCTCTTTGAGGACTGGTGCTTTCTTTTGCAAAGCCCCCATGCCAGGTCTCAGTATTCTGTGCTACAAGCACCTGAAAAAGCAGATTAAGAGGCAAGCAGCACGATAAGATAACCTTTATCCACCTGCATTTCTGAATTCACCAGAAACTCCCATAAAACCCTGCTGACCAGCTCCAAGCTCATACTCTGTGACGTTGATGGCACCTCCTGTCAGCCGGTTCCTTGTTTTGCTGGGGACTGACTTGAGCCAACCAGCTTCAACCTCCAGGATCATTCTGCTTCTCCTGTCAGTGTTAGTAAAACATTATCTTGCCCTTAAAATGTACCTTGTCCAGCTCTTTCCAGTGCTCTTGGGAACAAGCTGTTACTTTATAGACTTAAAGGAAGATGGTTAACGCTTATGATTCTACTTTCATTTTTAGTAGCGTGGGAATTATTTTATTGCTCATTTATGACAGTGATCCTTCAGAGCACGGAAACACTGGGCAGGCTTCCCCTCCTCTGTGGGGCACTGCAAGCCTCACCACGCCTGCTCTGGATCAGGACATCTAACATTAACTATTTTTACAAGGGCATGCAGTGATAGGACAAGAGGGAATGGCTTTAAAGACGAAAGAGGGCAGGTTTAGATTAGATACTAGGAAAAAATCCTACTCAGAGGGTGGTGAGGCACTGGCACAGGTTACCCTGAGAAGCTGCGGGTGCCCCATCCCTGGAAGTGTCCAAGGTCAGGTTGAACAGGACTTTTGAGCAACCTGGTTTACTGGAAGGTGTCCCTGCCCATGGGAGGGGGTTTGGAACTAGATAAGCTTTAAGCTCCTTTCCAACACAAACCATTCTGTTAGTTCCATGATTCTATTTCTCAGCTTTCTGATTCTATTAAAGTCCTATAGGAGGTAGCACCAATACCTTTGGTTTCCTCTAGCCAACTGTGTGCATCTCCTAACCTCTACTTTGCTCTCCCTGCAGCCAGCTTTCCTGTTTACTTCTCCGCCGTCGCTTCCCTTGCAAAGCCGCAGGGCTTTGGGAAAAAGGACAAACAAATGTTTCCTCAAGATGCTGGCAGTTGCATGCGTGTGCCTCTCTCCCCACTGCTGTCCTTCCCCTGGTCACAACAGTGTCACATGCATTTAACAGCTTTTATTTCCTGTCATCTGCCTTAACTAACACACACATATCTTTTAAATGCTCAAAGATATGGTGGTGGAAAGTGCCCGCTGAACGTATCACTGTCAAGAGGCAGGGGGATCATCTTGGGGTCATCCTCTATTCTCATTCCAGCAGGAGAGGATGAGCTGTTCAACATGCTGCACACTCATGGTCTCATACCAATTCCTTCCAGAAAGGTTCAGTATAGCGACAGCTGGAGTCCTCTGGCACCTGAAGGAGATTGAAGCCTTCCATGGTCTTTCCTTCTAGCACCAAAGATGCTGAAGGAGCTTCTCATCATGTACCCATCAGGGCTTTTGGTGCACTCAGAATCAGCTGTGAGCTGCCATCTCAAATCTTCTGGGTTTTTCGGGGAATACCTTAACATTGATGCTCCACATAAGGCCAAAAACCTGCTAAGCCACAGCTAATACAAGTCTATTAATTTAACAGGCCACAACACTGTTTAAAGACATCAAAAAATGAACAGTGAAGGAAAACAACATCATCTTGTGGAAAATGCATGAGAGGAAAGCATTAACCTTTTCTCTTTGTACAAAGCCCCATCTATACCATACACTGCCCACTTCCAATAAATTATTACAGTAATGCCTACAAGGGAGAACGAAAATATACCCTGATTTTTTATTCCTAACTTTCCACTGTTTTTCGCTGTCTCAAGCTCTGTTACAACTACTCCATGTGTGTTCAGCAGATGATAATGAAACCACAAGTGTTTATCTCAATCCAAAATGGCTTCAGTTTTTTTCTCCTCCTCTTAAACTCAGATTTAACGAGGGGTTTAATTCCTGTTTGCCAAGGACACAAAATTGACAGGAGGTGCATGCTTACCCTTTGATGCTCCATCTACAAATTGATTTTCTTCAAGGCAATTTCATCCAGTTACAAGTCTGAGTTCCTTGCTTAGGATTTACCTGCCTTTGCCACTATGTCCACTAGTATCTTGGAGAAAGAGAAATTATAGCAAGGAAGAGCCTTGGTCTTGAGATGTTGAGGTCTTGGATCTCTGCCTGCACTTGTGCAAAGGGAGGGCAACTCCATGGCCAGCACTCCACCATGATGTTTTGGCTACCAGACAAGATGGCAGTGGAAGAGTGACCGTGTCAAGAGTGACCTGCAAGGCCTTCTTTTGCACTACAAATTAATATTCAGAGAAAACAGCAATGGCTTTTCAGCCTCCTAAGGAAAGACATCTGCACACAGTGCCCGAAAGCAAGATGAATGCAAGCTTTGCTAAACAGTTTGCACCGTAATGTGAGATCACAAGTTGACAAGATGTCTGAAAAAAACACTAAAAACCACCCCCCTCATCCAAGACTCTGAGGCTGATCAAGTGCTATTTCCAATATTTATCTGCAAGCTGCTCCTTTGTCCAGGGATGCCTTTGTATTAATGTTAACACCACAAGCAGGCTGGTGCCCAACCTGCGCTCCCTCCACCTCGGGGACAGCCCTTGGAGCCACCAGGCTGATGTTGTGAAGACGCTGTGGGATATCAGTGCATTCCAGTGCATCCCGCCACGGAAACCTGAGGCAACGCCAGAACGAGCATTGAGTTACAGGCCCAGCTCCAATGGATTCAGTGACGGAGTCGGATGATGACAGCTCCATTCAAAATAGAAAGCTGAGGTGGAAAGCCAGTTACTCATCCAAATCCAGTGCTATCCCTTGGAAATGCATGGATGATGCATACCATCAATTTCAAGAAGGGAGAAACCACATTTCCCCCGTCTTCACCCTGTCCAGATGTGCTTGGGATGTAATGAGTCCGTAGAGGACTCAGGAGTTCAGTCCTCATCCAAGAGGCACATGCACGTTTTAGGAGGAATATATTTACAAGCACACATTAAATGCATGTATTTTAAAGGTGCTGAGATAAGCTAAAAGTAACAAAAGTTAGTAGTGTAGTGGCTGAAATGATTGTCCCTATCCTATTGTAACAAAGCAGTGCAAGAGCTGGATGTTGGAAATGGTCACTTCTGTTGACTCATGGCCAACACTCAACCTTGCTAATAAATTTGGTGGAAATCCATGATCTCAAGAGAAAGACCAGACATACTGGCATCCCTCTTCTGGGAGTCCAGCTAACACTTGGACAGGGAACCTCCAGATGCACTTACAACCAAATAAACGAAGTTTAGCTGAAACAATGCTTTGCCAAAACCTACACAAAGACAGTGACCTCTGGAATTTGGTGCTACTTGCAGATGTCCTAAAGGATGCCATCAACTAAGTCATAAAAAAGGTACTTTAACCCCTGGCAGTGATTCATCAAGATATTTTTTCTAGCAAAAAGCCTTATTACTGAGGGGAGGGTTTCCTATTATTTGCAGGAAAATTCAGAAGAGAACAAGTAGATACTAATTTGTTAAAAAGACAGATAAACATGTACAGGAAATACTTCTATGAAGGTCCTGATCCTCTGAAGATTAACAATCTACAGTACTGGAGACAAAACCATGACACTGAGGAAATAACCAACTATAAAAACAGGAAGAAGTGGAAGTTTATTTTTTTTATGTTATTTTGAGGGAATATTTGTTTTTCTGAAGCTTAAGATACCAGCAAAAGCCTCCATCTGTAGGTCACACTATTCTCTGTACAAAAGCAGCTGCACAGAGTTTCCTCACCCAGGTCCCCCGAGCTGTTGGATGGGAAGGCCATCTTGCACATTACAGATCTGCTGCCTCCCTAACCAATGTTGCTATTCAGTTTTCACCTCATCAAAAGTCATTACAAGTTGTTGCATGGACAATGTTCTGTAGGTGACGCCAATAAATCAAGTTATTTTGCTGTTGCATTTCCCCCCACAGCCACAGGATTGACTGCTCCCTCCAGATATGTATTTTGGTATATTTACTGTAATAATATTACTATTACTTGTTAGAAATGAAGGGTTTTGCCATTCATGTCATGTGTTCTACACAAAGGTATCTTACTGAAGTGAGTCAGGCTGAGGCACAGTGCTGCCTAGGGGTCTTCTGCTATTAAAGGAGGTGGGGGGAGTAGGACATGGGGACACCACATCAATTTGTTTTCACCCAGAATCTTTTTGAAGCAAGCTCTCCACCTTTTTCTTGCAAAAGCCTGCAAGAAATTTAGATAATTCCCATTGCAGCCAATGCTATACACATGTGTGGAGTGCCAACCCAAAAGCAGCATAAAGCTCACATCTGTCTGCAGAATTCCCAGGGCAAGGAAAGCATCAATGCAGAAAATAAGTTTAACTTAACCTGAAAAAAAGGTTTAAATATTTATGCTCCTAATATGTCCTCATCACTTCACTCTTTAGTACCATTTATAGCCGAATTCTTTTTGTCACTGGAAGTGATCCCTTTGAACTAGGGCATTCATAGTTTAGGAAATATAATTAAATTTCCATGTTAGTTAGCAGATGTTAGTTAACTATCAGGAGGAAAGTGATCTACATTAAAAAAAGGCAAGTGCAATACCATCAACCCAGCTATCCATGTGAATTTGACCTCTACCACAACTGGAATAAAGATGTAGATGCTATTTGTATGCTTACTGCATGGAACATTTGTACAAATACATAAGTATTATATACTGGACCAAATACTAAGCATTTGCTTTTTAGTCCGACACAGAATATATAGTATTCTATTATTATTATAGATATTATTATTATTATTAGATACTATTATCATAGTATTATTCACTATAACAGTATGGTCAACAATGGATACCTGCCTTTTGCCAATTCCCAATCCCTCTCCATGTGATTCCTTACAATAAAATCCTGTCAAATTGCTGTACATTCAATACACAAGCTGTTACTTTTGCTACCTTTTGGTTTTGTCTCCCACATGTCCCAGTGTACCAGGGTTTTATGAGACCAAACATCCTACACCACCTTGTAGTTTCTTGTGTTAACTATTGGTATTGGTAATTAAACATCTCACATCAATTACAAGGTGAAATTGGAATAATAATAACAACACAGAGACAGAGCCCTTGAACATCAGCCTCTAGAAAATCACTATCAAGACTGTTACAGTTAATGCAGCTGGCTAATTAAGCATTTGAGGTGGACCCGGCATACAGTGCTCACTAAGGTTCCTTATGCTTTGCACCCTGAAAAGTCACCCAAAAATGTCATTTCAACCTTGAAAATGGCATCCAGATATTCTGGCTTCACCCTTTCTTTGCTCTGGATGGAGGAATGAGCTACCAGAAAAACCTGTGCAATACTTCCACTAAAATACCAAACTTTGCCTCCTGCCGTTCAGGCAGATCATCAGGTCAGAGCCAATACCCAAGAGATATGTCCATCATATGCCAGTACCCAGGAGATACTCTCACAAGTCACAGACTGGCTCTGAGACCCTTTCTTCAAAGCACATAAAACCAGTATGAAGTAACAGAAGAGCAAAATAAAATGCTGGGTGCCTTGTCCAAAGCAGGCTTCTGAGCTTTGGCAGCCCTGGTGACAGAGCACAGTGTCCAGGACAGCTGGAATCCAGCTGATGCTGAAAGCATTGGACATTTCTACTTCTGGAACACCTCATGGCTTCTTGGCTTTGCACAATGCTGGCTGCGTGGGGCATTTTTGCCTTATCCATTAGATCAACCAATGTTTGAGGTCCATGGGTACTTTGCATGCCAATGACATTAGAAATAAAATTTTAAAAAATTAATAAAAAAGTCAAGCAGTTTCAAAAACCTTCATGGCACGTAACAGACTCTGAACTCTCCTGTCAACCAAGGCAGGGCTCTGGTGCCACAGACCCCAGATGCCCAGCATGCCTATAATGACCAGCTGCTGCCAGTGTGGAGGATGGCACAGGGGCTATTTCAAAAACCCCACTCGTGGATAGTGCTTGGGACTTCCCTGTGACCCTGTGCCAAGCATGTGCCAAGCTCCATGTGGCTCCTCACTCGCTTTCCTGAAACACTGCAGTGCAATGGGCAAGGATGGCTCTGATGGGCCCAGCAGTGCTCACATCATTTCCAAAGAGCTGGTTTTATTAACTTCAACCTGCTAACAGCTGGCAATGCAATAACCTGCATCCATGGGCTGCTGAAAGTGCTACATCCCACTGAGATTTGTAGGGATAAAATTAAGCTTTTCCTTTGATAGGGAGTAATTTTTGCTCACTGCCACAATGCTTGTTCGGGCAGGCTTTCTATTCACCTGGGGCAAGCACACTCTTCCAGCTTAATTAGATCATATCCCTGGCTAAAAAAACTTAATAGTTAATTGAAACTTCATGCCAAGCTATGGTCTGCTCTGCATGTCTCTCATGCCTCATGTAGTGGAAGTCCAAGAGTGGGAGAGCACTATGGGGTGGGGAGAAGGTTTAATTTTAGCCAAAAGGAAGAACACATTCAGCACACTGCCTAGCTAAAGAAATAAAAAAAAGAGAAAATCCACTCTGCCACAATTCTGCTGCATGGTATCAGCAGACTAATATATGCATGATCCGTAATACAGAGGAGAGCTAAATGCCAAAAAGTGTTCACAAAACTAGAGGTACAACCACAGACAACACATGCCAAGAGTGCTGTGCTATACAATGTGGGGAGATAGGCTGCACAAACCTTGGAGCTACAAAAGCCTTGGAGCTCCCAACAAGGCACTCCTGACAAAAGTAAGGCTATCCTGCAGAGGGAAGTTGTCACATACAGAAGCAAATATCTTTCTGAAGCACGGAAGAGCTTAGTATATTTAACATTTTAATTAGATCATGAATGACAAAGCCACAGTGCTGCAAAAGAAGTTCCTGTATTTAAAATGTTCCAAAATAAAATGAATAGAGGGATTGGATTTTAGACTGTTAGGTATTTCCTTCCCCATATTTAAGGTCTAGTTTTCAGAGTAAGTTAAATATAAAGTAGCAGGAACGTGTACAAGCTGTGAAAAAGCATGAATCTTTCCTTTCAACTTTTCTTTATTCAATTAAGTGAAGAAACTCATTCATGTTCCCTGCAACACAGCACCTTCCAATGAGCTGCACTTTACCCTTTCTCCAGTTGTATGTTTTCTCTGGGTTTTAAAAATTTACCTTTGCTGTCAAGGGAGTTTCAAAATCCCCTTTATGAATTACACAGCAAGAGATGCCTAAAACAACTGCTCAACCAAGGACAATCCCATTGAAGCCACAACCCTGCTCTGTTTTCTGCCATCTCACCAACCTAAGGAGCTGTAAGGACAACTCTGGCAATGTACAGGAGGTATGAATTTCCTGGACCTTATATAGCACATCCTAGAAAAAAAGACTATAAACTTTCCAAGTGTTCCACTGTCCAGAATTTGAAGCTAAACATCAAATCAGTAGAACACCCCCATGGGTTACTTCCTTTCATTGATGAAGACTCATAATTTTAAAGTGTCTTTGAAATGCATGACATATGAAAATTCATCTATGGATTTAAAAAAAAAAAAAAAACCAAACACAAACCAACAAGTTTTCTTGCATTTTCTCTACTCTTTGCAAGAGATCTTGAGCAGAGCTTTAGGCACAGGACAGTTTCCTCCTAACACAACACCACTTCTGTAAAACACAGCGCATTGTTTGCTCTGCACTGTGGACTTCCACGCCGCACGTCCCTCCTCGCCAACCACAGCCATCCGTCACGCTTCAGTTGCCTCTCCCTGGCTATTTACTTAAGGCTGGGTACGGCCAGGAATTCCTTCGTGTAACAAAATGTACAAATGTGCTTTTATCCGGGGCATTTTGGCGCTGCAGAGTGCTCTCAAGGAGTTTCCCTCTTCTGCCCCGAGGAGCCGGTTTTGCTCAGAAGCTCAGGGGCCAGCAGCAGTTTCTTGCTGACAAAAGTCACTTGGCAGGAGCAGAGGAAAGGGGCTGAACATTTACTCCATCCACCCAAGGTAACAAGAGCTTAAAGAAGTGGTTGGGTACCACTGAGAGCCCTTTACAGAACTTGGAAAAACTCAAAGCACCCCTCTCTTTTGAGACATTTTGCAAACAGGGGTTTGGTGTGACCTTCTGCTCCCCACCAGTTCATGGAAGAAAGCAGACTTGCTTTTCTTTTGGAAACATCATGGGAGCTCAGCACTGCCAAGGAAATGCACAAAACTGGTACTTTTGTACCTCTGGAGTCACCTGAAGATGCACTGCTATCCTGCATGTGGGTGACATCATGCAGGCAAGGTGATGTGGACGAACCCAAGGCATGCAGGCTTGACCTAGCAATTGGGGTTGAAGCCAAAAGCATCTCCCTGTCACACTGCTGGGCATCTGCCCCCTGCAGAATCCAGAAAGTAAGACACGGAAAGGCTTAACAGGTAAGAAGAAAAAGCCAGGTGTTCTGTATCTGGTAAGGAATGCACCTCTGAATGATAAGCCAAGGAAGACTCATCACCTCTGACACTGGAACATATCATCTGCAGACATGAAGAAGATTCACTTCTCCTGGACTAAGAAAAATACAGTCAACACCTTCCTGTACTCCCTACAGCAAGGGGTGAACCAACTAGCCCCAATTCACACCATGGCAGTTAATAAAACCATAAACTGCAATGAATCAACACAAAAAAATTAGTGTTTTTTTCTGCTGAGCCATCACCAGTTCAGAAATTTCTCTGCCATCCTATCCCTGCCTACTCTTCCCGCTGCTCTCATTACATTCAGGGACTTTTACTTCAATATACACTGCCAAAAAACAAAATATCCAGTGCTAAGCACACTCAAAAGTAACACTGGTAGTTATTTACCAAATATTTTTTAATGCATGCTACGATATGGACTGTGCCCTTCATGAAAAGATGAGAGCATGCAAAGGATCTGTCTTTGATGCTCAGTTGTCAGCTGAAGGCCAGTTAATGTTGACCATCTGAAGAGACGCTGTCTTCCAGGCACAGGCATGTTCCCTGCAACCACCAGCAGCAGCTTTCAGCTAGATCCCTGGGAAGTCCACTAATGAGCCCTTTATAGCATTAATCACAACAAACAGCATATGTTATATATTGTCTCCAACTGTTCCACAGACAACTGGTCAGAGGCAACAGATCCAGACACCTCTCCCAAAGCAGTCGCGTTTCCCCACCCTTGCTTACAGGGCAGGGGCTGCTTTAATATTGGACTAAGGTGGCACCCAGTTGCTTCAAACATCTGTATCATGAGTAGGTATAGCCAGGGCTCACTACCTGTGACCTGCGGTGGATGACCATTTGGAAAAGGTCCAACCAGGGATGCTCATTTTAAGTCCCACCTCTACAATTCGTACCCCAAGCACAGAAATCAGACCAACTTTTTCCTTCTTAAAATATGTACAGGCAAGTGCTACTTGCAGTTGAGTATTTTCAGAAAGGTACCAGACTCATGCAGAACCACCACCAGTACTCAGAACCACAACCTGGTAAATGGTCTTGTGAAAAATTATTCTTCCCATTCCTGCAGCAGAGAATAAGCAGAAGAGGGAAATAGTCTAGTAATATTTAACCACCTCTTTGTTTTTTTTACCCTTCATATCAAGTTTGCACAAAAGGTATGTGTTCTACTGAAATCTAAAAATTTAACTGCTGGAACAAAAGACACATTTTCCTCTGTACCATCTTACCCCATATAAACATAGAAACCTTAGATACATTTGTAATGCAAAGAGAACTGATTCAGGAAAGCACCTTGTGATTTTATTGCTTCAATCACTGCAGAATGTGGAGAGCATTTGGCCAACACAGACAAACCCAAAGCAGTAAGTGCTCTCCTGCTCACTGCTATTCCCCTTTGCTTTTTTTTAAGTCAGCACTGAGAAAGCAAATTAAGCTTCCAACTCTCAGCTCCTATAATCGCACAAAACACAGGGCAATGACTCCAGGAGTTTATATATTTTCTTTTTAAAACATGAATGGGAAAGTGTACACAAACACCCTTCTTTCCCCATCCCTTCCTTCCCATAAGGAGGGCTGTTTGTTTTTTTATTCGACCTTATGAAAGGTTGGGGAAGCTATTCCACCAATACTCTGATAAAGGTGGCCCACGCTTCCTTAGAGATACAGCAAAGGGAAGGAGGAAAAAAAGACCAAACCACCCCCACCAGCAACAACGCTGCTAGATGTATTTCTTAACGACTTTTGTACAGAACAGTGAATTTTATCAACAAATTAACCCAGTTTACAGTTCATCTAGAACTTTCCTGAGCAAGAAAATAAAGAGTACATGGATGGAGAAGGCACTAAACACTGCAGAATATCAGTGCTCCACAGCCAAACCCTCCTATTCAAGATAAAAATGCCTTAGATGGGGCTTCTTGTGTTTCACTTTCTTTAGGACCACCATTTCTAAAATAGTCCATCTGGCTCCTAACTCTAGGTAACAGTCTTTTTTGTTGCATATGGGAATTCGGGATGAAGCAGGGAGGCTTTTTTGCACGCCCTGGAAATTTATTTCAGGAATCTTGTTTAAAGGCGCGCATGCAGAACCAAATGAAATGAATGGTTGGTGGCAGACTTTGTTAAGCCATAATTTTTTTCATTCACAGGCTGTGATTTTAAAGGGCTCCTCCATGGCTCGCTGGGGGAGGATCAGCACAGATGAGGTCAGCAAGAACACAACCGCTATCTCCACACCCTAAAACTGGGAGACCCTGGCCTCTGCGCATGTTGAGCATTTCTGGGACCTAATAATAAATCTTGGCGAAAAGCAGGAAGATATTTAGTGCTCAAACACAGCAGAGGGGTTGGGTAAAACATCACTCTATGGCAAGCACACATATCTCAACATCATCCAGCACAGCAAAGATGGCCATGGCAATTCCAGGACCAACAAACTCTTTTGTGGTTCAATCCAAGGCATCAAAATAAGCCTATTTCTGCCTGCCCTTTATGTTCTCTTAATCATTTCTACATATACCACATAGTTATAATCCTAACTTTAAGGCTGGGGAAGATCATCCTCCCCCACATACACATCAAGTTGAATGGATAATCCCCCACCTCCCTCCTGACTCTGCCCATCTGCACAACTCCGTGTTCAGAAAGATTTTAACCAAAAATGGGCAGTTATCCAGACAGACTGACCTGGGAAGGTTTGGGACTTCTGGGTAAGGTTGAGGGAGATGCAGACCAATAAAAGCATACACAAACCTGATGAACAGCTCAGAAGAAAAAAAAGAAGAAGAAAAAAAAAAGCTTGACATTTATCATATAACTTGTTTTAGGAACTACTGTAAAAAGGCACATCACGGACCTGATAAGATCTTCCAAACCAGTGGAGTTTATGTATACATAGGCACAAGGGGAAATGGTTTATTTGGGCTTTAAGGTTCTTCCTGTAGGATGCAGTGTTTATAAAGGGTATTTCTAGAACTTCCTGATTGCACTTGTGAGATTGTGCTCTCTGTAAGTCTCCAGCTCATCTCCACACCAGCCTGCCCCTCTCCTATCACTCCCCCTTTATTTTATTTATTGCTTTTAACCAACCTAGCTAACTTTACATTTCACTTCCTTCAGAACAAGGAGAAGCTAATCTCCAGCATTGCTTAATAACTTTACAGACATTGAATACACTCTTATGAAGTATTACTATACCAAAATGCCAAATATCTTCACAGAAAAAAAAGGGGGGGGAAAAAGGAATTTTTTCTCTTAAGAAGCTCTAGTGGTTTAATTGTACTGCATCATTTTATTATTTTATTCTTGCTTTTGAACACAGAAAACAAGCTCTGCACTAAGTTCTTCCTCTGCTTTAACTAAACACCAGGTGCCTTTTTAAAAACACAAGGTCATTCAAGCAACAAAAGTATCAGAATTATTATTTTGTAAAACTGTACCATTTCTTGACCTTTTTATCTTTACAGCCACCAAACAGCATATATTCAGAAACAACATGTAAAGCAATGATGGGCTGCAACCAGTTTAACACCTCCCAAGCCAAGTTTCAGTCAAGGATGAATTATGTTGGCAGCACTATGAATCTCCTGTGATAAAGTTTTTGCTGTAATTTCACAAGAATTAAAAAAAAAA
>VXBX01002694.1:0-106957 GCA_013400415.1 Scytalopus superciliaris | reverse complement strand
AATAAAAAAAAAAAAAAAAAAAAAGGCACACTGCTGAAGTATCAGCGGCTTTTCTGTAATTTATACACACAGACTTTAAATACATGGAGTGTAACAAGCTCCTGAAATACAGGGATTTACACTGAAGTCTAACAGGGATGTCTATTCCAGCTCTGCATCTCCACTGAGGCAGTCATGGGTTTTAATAAAAGTTAAAGAATTAAAATCAAAACTTGGGGGGGCGGGAAATCAGCACTAAGGAATCGGGTACCTTGGCTTTTTGGAAATATGATCACATAAGGCAGCTGCATGGCTGAAACTGTGGAGAGGATGGAAGAAGGCCCCTCACTTTCAGCAATGTGCTCTCCCATGCTGTTCTTCAACAGTCAGCAGAGGCAGGTGAGTTTCTCAGCTTGGCATCATCAGGACCCACTGCATGGGGCATTGAAGGCAAATCAGGCATTCATCACCCCACTGAGCCCCTGGACTTCTGACCTCACACTCTCACCCACACAGTACAGACAAAGGATGGAGAGATGCAAAGATCCAAGCATTACAGAAATCACACAAATAAATTGAACAAAAGCTAAGCTACACAGTTGGGAAACTCCAAGTATGCTCTAAATTAGCCCAGGTGATACTTTCAGATCTCTACACAACTTTTAAGAACCAGACAGCTTGTAAATAGCTGCAACCCCAGAGCCAGATCCCCACAGCAGCCACGGCTGAGTGCACTGGCCAGCGCGGCTGATGCCTTCCAGCAGCTCTTTATGGCATCCCTCGGATTACTGCAAGACATAAGAAAGAGCTCTCCAGTATTAACACCTGGATACCTTTTCTCAGTCCTCAAGATTTCACAAAGATCTCAAGGACAACTATCCCAGTGCTGCTCTCCTGGCACTCTAGCACAGAGGAGAGCCCAGGATGCTGCTCACTACCAAGTCACAATCCCAGCAATTCTCCCACCCCCTGCCTCGTTTTGTCCCAGCTTGAGGCAAAGCACAAGCGTCCCTATATGCTGTAACTTGAAGCATTAGTTAGTAACCTTCCATCAGCTCGGGGGCATACCTTTCCACTTGTAAAACAAGGTAAACAGCCAGCATGCCTTCCCAAGCACTTGGAAACCCAGGTGGGAGTGTTGGGACATGTCAGTGGAAGAAATGCAGTGAGTGGAGGTGAGCCGAGTTCTCTGCTTTCGGTGAGGGAGGGTGAACAGGATGGGTATCTTTTTGGGCAGCACCCCACTCACCACGGGGACCTGCTCAAGGTCCTATGGGTGAGGAGTCATTACAGCTGCAGAAAAATGCATGCTGCCAATATTTAAAGGGGAAAACCCCCCCACCTAAAACCAGATAAACATGAGGCTATGGGAGACCCTTCTTTCACCTCATGTCTGTCCCCACCCCAAAAATGCCTTCCACCACCAGCATGTGAATTAAAAAAAAATAAAAAAATAAAAGCATAAATGGTCTAGAGACTCATAAAGAAAAAAAATAAATCTCCCAGATGTGCTCTAGCTCAGATGCTAATTGCTGCTAGTGGCATCAACTAATCCTAAGCATGGACTTAACTCCTATAAAACCACACCGTTTAAGAAATGTTGTCTTTCCGCAGGCGAGGGAGGACCAGAAAGGAGCTGGTAGGCGAGACTGTGGTGCTTCAACAGGCTCCCGTGTTTAGGGAAGAAGCTTTGTGATTTCCCACAGCGTTTTGAAACTCTTGACTGCTGTGCAAATGCCTGCAGTGGATTTCAGGTACTGCAACAGAAACTAATCTTGCCCCCAACTACTCAACAAGCAGGCAAGCAATGCTCAACATTTTGATGTACAGCACTGGGAGGGAAGCTGCCCAGTACTCAGACCTACTTTTAACGGGCAAGAAAAGGAGCAATGGGACTACCCAAACAGGATGTATGTATAATGCAGTTAAGAAAAAAACCCAATCTAAGTGCTTCCAGATCTCCTTGGGACTTGAGTGCATGTGCAGAACACGCTCCTGTCCTTGCACAGCAGCGCAGGTCCTTACAGGCAGAGAGATGTGTTTCCCATACGCAGGATCAAAAGACGCTATCAAGGTTTACAACACATCTCCCTGTGCCATCAGCGCCAGTCTGGCAAAGAGCAGCAGCAGAGGTGGAACAGTGACCAACTCAACTGTCCTGCTAAAAAAAGTGGGGGGAAGTGGTTGCTTTCAACAAGACACACACACTTTTTGCTCCTAGGGAGAGAGGCACGCAGGTAACAAGTCCATTTAATACATACGCCATTAAAAAAAATCCATTTATTGTTTAGGTAGTTCCCTGAAGACACTACTTCTGACTTGCATTTTGCCTGCTTTCTGTAGTACCTCAGACAAAAAGCACTAGCTAGCAAGGAACAAGCAAGCTCCACCACCACACCAGTCTTCAGGTCATAAAATGCTTCTTTCCTTGCCAGGCACTGCTGTCAAATCCCAAGCACTTTGGGCAACTCTGCAATGCCAGTTTTTGAAACCACCACAGATGGGGAAATCAACTTACATTGTTAGAAAGCCCTGTAACCCCTCCTCCCCACGCCTGGCAGTAAGAAGTTTCCTTCCTAGCTGGAATAGCCATCAGCAATACTCAGCTGATAGACTCAAGATCTCTCCTCTGATTGCAGCACAGGTAGGAGTTGAGAACAAAGGAGGGGGGGGGGGAAACACAGCAAAAACCCAAAACAGTCCTTGAAGTGTGAGTTGCAAGCAAAGAAAGTCAAAGAATAAAGTTATTCAAAGAGCCTAAGAGCAAGCAGGCTGGAGACAAAAACAGTAATTTGGGTTAAATCTCACTTAGATCCACTGCAACAGGTAGAACCTGCCGGCTGTTGGCAGAAAGGTCTCTAACAACCTTGAAAGCAGACTTTGTAATGCTGCTTTTGATGAAACACACCTTGTTTTAAGGTGAAGCATCTACTTTTACTGCATGGGGCAGACAGTATTTCACTCCAACAGCTACATCAGGTGCATATTATGGTGATCACCTTCTCCTGATGTGAGGAGAAAATACTGTCAGGCTGCAGCAGGAGAAGTCCTGCTCCCAGTCCAGAGTGACATATGAAGGAATAGAAATAAAATAAGCAAGACACAAAAAACACCCCCCAAGAGTGTAGGGAAAAGGAAATGGAGACAGAAAATGAGGAGCAAAGACATCCTCCGGACTTCGAGACTACATCCATCTGCCCACCCAACATCTGTCTGACATCAAGGTGGAGAAGAAAAAAGAGGCTGGGAGCATTGCGCTGCTTTTGGGGGCCAACACCGATGGTCACACGGATGTGATAACCCCTCCAAAAATAGCTGTGCCAGTGGGCAGAAGTGCAGTATCTGGGCATTGCTTTGCTGTTCTTGCTGCCTCACAGGGCTTGCCCCTCACCCCAGCTCCAGCCTACAACCCACCACCCCTGACTCCCCAAGTAGAAGTGGCCAGCAGATGGTCTGCCTTGCCTTGCAAGAAACCAAAGCATGAGAAACTACCTGGACAAATCCAACCTTTGCCCTGAAAAGCTGATGTTAAGCTAAAGGTGAGGGTTAGACACAGAGGAAAGGCATGAAGAAGGCGGCCAGCACAGCCCAGCTGCATTTCTCTGCAGCTTGAGAGGGTCAGGTTTTCAGTACTGAGCAAGCACCAGAAAAATAAATGATTAAAGGAAATTTGACAAGGAAAGGGGGTGGACGTGGGTAGAGAAACGGGAAGGAAGGAAAACTCACAAGATCTTGGCAGAAAACCAATAGGTAAGAAAAGAAACACACCAAAATAAAAAGAAAAAAGAAAGCATTAGAAATCATCAGCTGAGTTTACCCATGGCCAGGGTGGGAAGGAATGGTCAGTGAAAGCAAGACGCTGGGAGATGCTGCCCTGCTCTGCGTGATGCCAAGCTTGGAGCAGACCTCTCTTTCCAGTGCTGAGATTTATGTGACAACAGCTTCTTGCTTGCTTTTGGTAGTCCACAGAAATGGGGACTGCTGCGGCTTGCATCTGCTGTCAATCAACTCTGCAGTCTATTTGTGCCTTTTTTTAGTCAACTGACCTTTTTTATTTTTCTTCTTTTTAAAATTCTGCACTGCTTTAGAAGTGTAAGTCCTCCAAAAATCAAATGCTTCACAATGCAAACAGGGCATATATCAAAACCAGTCTCCAGAGCTGTACTTTTAGTTTCACTGATCTCTGTGCCCTCTCCACCCCTGCTCTTGCAAGAAGGATCACCTTCTGCTGTTAGAAAAAAGGCAGGGGAAATAAAGAAAAAAACCCCAAAAAACTCACATTTTTCAATGAATTTGTTGTAAGGAGCAGTTCCTATGGCCATTCTGCTGGAGGGAAGAAAATTGAATTTATTGATTCTTCAAGCATGCCAGAGTGTGTAAGAAAGAAACAGGAGGGATTGAAACCAATACTTAAGTTGTGTCTCATTCCTGGGCTCCTGTTTTCCAGCCTGGTTCAGGAAGAAGGAGGACAACTACTATCATCTCCCTGCAATTTGGTGGCCAACAGGAAACGATTTTGTGGTTTAAATCCAGCTAAGAGCAAACCAAGCCCATGTTAAAGAGCGAGCCTTGCCACACAACGTACTTTTGTTTGCAGCCTCGGGATTTAATTAAACAGGTAGATAAAACCTACCTTTTAACCCACGCTTGAGGGTGTGCCCCGGCAAGATAAAAAACAGGCTGCAAAAACAGGTCAAAGATGATCCCATTGCTGGTGCAGCATCTGCACCGTGTTCCAACAATGTCCCACCACCACAGCCCCATCACACTCCTGGATGAAGGGAGTCACACCAAAACCCCTCAATTTTTGACCCAAAGGTGGGTTGTTTAGTTTCTCCTCTACAGTGCAGAACTGGGGTTATCCAAGGGCTGCCCAGGGCCATAGTGTGGACCAATGTGCTGAGAAATTCAAAATCCATCTCCTTTCCGCTTGTGGCAACCCTCTTCCCACAGGTTTCCCTTCCAGCTGTCCGACAAAATACCCTCTTCCACCTCCAGCTTCTTTTCAAGGCATTTCCCAGACAGAGAAGAAAGGGTAAATCCCTTTCCCCCCCCCCCTTTTCATCCAACAGAGCTATTATTCCCTTATAAACAGCAACTTCTCCCAGTGACTGAACAAAGCAGCTACTTACATGTCATATTTTAAACAGGCATGTTTTCAGGCCAAGAAATAAACAGTTATATTTTGGCAATCCTTCACTTCCTGTCCTATTTGTGAGCAATAATGTCATGACACGCAGCATGTCCCATGCCTTCCTCCCTGGTTGAAACTTGCAGCAAAATAATTTGGCTGAATGAGCTGTCTTTGATACCTCAAAAAAAAAAAATCATCAGTATTGGACTGGGCAAAAACATAGTGAAAATAAGCGGGGGGGAAAAAAGAAGAAATTAATTAATTTTTCAGCATAAAGGGCAAACTGCAACATTGATGGAGTGGGTATTGAGAGCGAGCATCACTGGTCTCTGCTCAGTGGTGGAGGGAAGTGGGGTATGGGGGCCAGCAAAAGAACAAACAAGAGTTAAGTTTAATTTTCTTTCCCTAGACTGGGTTAGATGCATTGGTGCAATCCCACACCACATTCTGCTGTCCTGGACAACACCACAGCAGCCCTACACATATCTCACTGAACCCAGCTCGTTAAAACCCTCCGGGGGACGAGTCCCACTGGCAAACACTTGGCACTCGCGCTCGGAGCCCGCGGGAATGAGTCAAGGGACACTGTGGGGACACGGCTGGGCAGGGCACCGCGGCTCCATCCCAGCCAGCAAAAGGCTGCGCACCAACACTTCCTCGTTCTCTGACCTTTTCCATTTAATTACTTCCTGTGACTTTCTTGGAACCGTGCATCGGAGCGAGCAGGAGGCAGCCTCCGGGCATAACCCAATCCCTTCCAAGGGTTCAGCTCCCTTCTCCTAGGGAGTGACACCCGCGGTCCATCCGGGAGCCGGTGGTTTCGGAGAGGGTCACCGCTCGCTGCCCATCCTCTGGGTGCGGAGGCAGCGCTGCCCGAAATCCGCCCGCCGCTTGCACGCAGTGCTGCAGCTTCGAGCCTCTGATTTATTACCAGGCGTCCCCATTCTCTCCCCACCCTGCAACGTGTGGGGGGGAGAGGAGGGAAGCAGAAAGAAAGGCTGAGATGCAGAACGAGGCGCTTGCTTTGCAATGACAAACCGACCTCTAAGTATCGATCTGAAATGGTGCAGTCGTGAAGGGACCGATGAGTTTCCAGCATCCTAAGCCCTATTTTTTTTCCCCTACTCAGTTTTATAAATCATCTGAAAACTCAAAATCTTATCGAGCTGTTCTCAAGAAATTATATTAAAAAAGGCAAAAAAAAAAAAATAGGGGGGGAGACACCCTTGTTATTTACTTGAAGAGGGTTATTTTAAAAGGCATCCTGACAGTGGTCCTTTTTTTTTGTAATCTGGCTGTTAACATTTGCTCACAGTGCACTCAGTGAAACAAGAATAGCTATGCAAATTAAAGCCAGATATCTAGGGCAAATAGCACGCTATACTACCATTGTTCTGACAGCTTGAGAAAACTTATCAGGAGAGCCTGTCCTTATTTCTTTTAACACCATATATATTGGAGAAAAAAAAAAAATCAAATCACTTCACCCACCACCGAAATGAAAAAACAACTCATGAGTCACCAGCTTCAGCGACGCTATCAATCAATGCAAGGCTGGAAGCGAGGAGCTCACAGAGGAAACCATGGCTTACCTAAAACACCTCGCCATGCCCTGCAAGGCAAAGGCCTGGACTAAACTCTGACAAGCCCAACCACAGCCTCCAAAAGAGCGGCTCAGGATGCACACCGGGGTAAGGACCATGAGGCATCATTTATCCTGAAAGCCAACACATCCAGACCCCAACAGAAAGGACTGGTGGCCTGAGAATGGTTGGGTACCAGCTGCCCGTGGCCACCAGCACTCCCCATCTCCCAGGGACCAAAGCACAACCTTGTTGGGTTGACTGGTGACCCCAGGCATGCTGGTGTGACCCAAGAGCTCCCCTCCTCAGGGAAACATGAAACCCACCAGCCAAAGCCTCCATCAGCATGGCAGCGCAGCGGAACGTGGAGGAAGGATTTACTCCAAAACAAACTGCAGCCTACAATTAAGGAAAAAAACCCCAACCAACCATCAGAGCCAAGTGCTTGCTGTCTTGCACTGGCGTTCACCTCTGCACCAAGCCCTGCAGGAAAGCACATCTGGAGCAGTATCTTGCCACAGGATGAAGGCTGGTGAGCACTAGGTTTTGCCCCCCGAACTGGGTTAGATTTGGCCCCCTATTCTCAAACCCAGAGAGACCAGAGACAAGAACCCACTTCTCCTCCTCTTGTCCAATTTGCAAATTTAAACAAAAGCCAAACGAAGAACTATCAGGTTTTTACTGGAAATGAGTTGGCCACACTTTTCCCAGCCTGCTAGGTCATGGCAATCCATGTGAGAGAAACTCAACTTTTTCTTGTTTCAAGAACCTTACCAACTTCAAAATAACCACACTTTGAGAAGCTACACATAAACACGTATTTACAGTCCCTTCATTAAGAGCTGCCAAAGTAACAATTCATCTGAACACACACACACATTGCAGGCAGAAGACATTTCCCTCGCCAGCCAGTAAATCACCCTAAAACAAGTTTACCACGGCGAAGGTGCAAGTGTGGCACATGCCACCAATTATGACATTTCTTTTTCAGGCTCCAAACGAGCCAGAAAGTTGCACAATTTCGACGCCGCTTTATAAGCCCTGCGAGGAGTCATTTTAAAGCACGGTACATCCTATGGCGCTTGGCACCGGCCCAGTCCTGCACGCCAGTGAGTCATTCCTCTCGACTGTCAAAACCCCGAAGGAGATAGCCACGGACAGACAGCCTTCGGGCCAGTGAAAAAAAGAGAGCCCTTCCTGCCACCCCAGCGCAATGGCTTTTATTTTTTTATGTAAAAGCTTCCCAGGATGTTATCAGAGATCCTGCTTGCAAGCTTGGCATTTGTAATACAAAAGTAATTTTCTGTTGTTTGTGATTTGAAGCTGTTTCAGCAGCATAAAATCAACGAAGACACTGAAGTTTGGGGTGTCTGTAAATGGTTGAACAAGAGAGATTTCAGGAACAGAAAGGTTCACTGTGGCTCTTGAGTATTCTCTCTGTACTGCTTCACATAGCTGTGTTTAATCAGCCTGTCCAAGTGATACAGTTTTATCTGCTGTTCAGAACCACTTGTTATGAAATAAGAGACTCTTGTTTTCTAGGTCTGAGTTTTCTAAGAATGTACCTCTTGTGGCCACAATCTATGCAACTTTTTAATGTGAAATACTGATAATTGAGGCAACAGGGCGCTTTTTTCTCCATCCATGTTTTGCTGAAGCTCAGAATCAGTCTATTTATAGCTGTGGTAAATGCCATAGACCAGTTTGATTTCCTGAGCAGCAATTGAGACTGTTTAGAAATAAAACTTGCATTAGTTATAGCAGCTCCTTCAGGCTTAGACATTTTTCCATTAACATCTCAGGAGTATCAACTGTAAAAATTACAGAAAAAAAAAAGAGAATTATATTAATGGAGCACTGCTGTTCCACACTGGCAGTTTCTTACATGGTTACATGCAAAGTGGTTTTAATCTCTGTATGCTTGCTGATGCTTGGGTTGGGCAGAGGCCTTAATTCCAGTCTGCTCCTGCAGTGCTGCAGCCACTGGACCAGCAGCAGCCAAGTGGAATTGCCACAATGCTCAAAGATAAACTGAGGCAGTAAATAGGAGAACAAAGGTGCAGTGGCAAGGCAGGCAAGGCAAGAAGTAAAATGCTAAAAATCTTTTCCACAGGAGTCATACACTGCACTCTGAAGTTAACACGAGAATTCACTCCAGGACAACAGTTATGAGCTGGCTTATTTCTTTGCTTTTGAGTTAGTGAGGTTAAATTTACAAAGGGGTGATGGTGGAGGGGAGTGGGGCTGGTCTGGTTAAAGAGTAAACATGAAGATAGGAACTGGTAAGAACAACCCAGCCTGCAGTAGAGATCTGAGAAGAGCTGAAAGCCTTTTTTCTTTCTTTTCTGCTATAGTTGGAAATGGAGGATGAAGATACAATTGATGTGTTCCAGCAGCAAACAGGAGGAGTTTACTGAAACAAACACACAAAAAGAACCTGCTACTTTCCTCTCTCCAGAACTGTGCTCCCNTGCCGAGCCTCTGACCCAGCACCGCTATGTCAGCCCGGCACTGAGTGCCACGTCCGGCCTTCCCTTTAAACACCCCCGGGGACGGTGACTCCGCCGCCTCCCTGGGCAGCCCGTTCCAATGTCTAATCACCCTCTCTGTGACGAAATTCCCCCTCGTGTCAAACCTAAACTTCCCCTGGTGCAGCTTAAGACTATGTCTACTTATCCTGTCACTCGTTGCCTGGGGGAAGAGGCTGATTCCCCCCCGGCCACGACTCCTGTCACTGAGTTGTAAGAGAGCGATAAGGTCATCCCTGAGCCTCCTTTTCTCCAGACTAAACACCCACCCCCAGCTCCCTCAGCTACTCCTCATACAAGTTCGTGCTCCAGACCCTTTCCCAGCTCTGTTGCCCCTCTCTGGACATCTTGGCTTACCTCAACCTGACCTGTACAGCCCAGCTGGGCTCAGTTTGGCCCAGGGCAGCCTGGCTCAATGCACAGCTCCTTGTCATGGCTGGTGACACCCATAGGAAAAGTTTCCATACCATGCCCAGTGAGGGCTCTGGCAGCTGGTTGGTCGAAGAAGAGCCCAAGGAGCCAGCGTTGCCCCCACAGCAGTGCATCCTGGGGTGATGGGGCTCCTCAGCCCATACCTCTGGTTTCTCACCACCCTTGTGTTCTTCCCCCTGCATCTTGTCTTCTACAGGAGCTCAGACTGACCCCTGTAGCCTTGTTCAGCATCACTGTGGGGTGTGTGCTGGCGTGCTGGTAGCATCATGTGGCTTTTTCTGTAGGCCAGTTGAAGTGTTTTTTGCTGCAATGAATAGTGTAAACACCCTCACAACTTGTGTCCATAGCTACGCCTTGACATCTGCCCTTGGGACTTGCTTGGCCCACAGGGAAGGGGGTAACAGGAGCCAACTACTGAAGAGAAAGTTTGGCCCATAAAGATGAGTAACCAGCAGTGAGTTTTGGGTTGGCTTTCTCCATCAGATCCTCTGTGATCAGGCAGTCCTGTGAAAAGAAATGTGTCTGTCCCAACCAAACTCATCACCTTGCCCTTCCAGCTTCCACAGGCCCCTCCTGTTGGAGCATCCCTTTCCCACTGCAGGTAGGAAGACATGCCATCTGTGCTCTCATTGCATAGGGATATTCAGTCTCGATACAGCTGCAATTCCTGAGAGAGCCACTTACTGATTTATCTTTCAAGTCTAGTCTATGGCATTTAGTCTTTAAGGGGCCTTCATATTTTGGTATGGAAATTGTGTTTCTGCTCCACTGAGTTTTAGTTTCTAAGTGCTGCTAATTTTCTTTTCAGGAACAGAAATGGAAACTTGGAGAAAAATCTGTGGACTGCTAGTAATGCGATGAAGGCAAGAACTAATGAAAGCTTTGAAGTCTCCTTTTTGGGCAGTCATCTCCCAAGGAGAAAAAGCAGCCTGTCCTTTGGAGATGATACCAGAATCCACTGCTTTGGGGGCATTGCAGTATTATGGTAATGCTCCTGCCACTGCCAGAGGTTTGGCCATAACGCCAGACACTGTGAGAGTGCAAACCTGCTTCCCAACCCATGGCAGCCCATGGCTGTGCTCTGTCAGGTGGAAATGCTGCCTATCCCCCCACCCCCTTCCCACCCATTCATTCCTCTGCGAAGCACAGTTTGTCACTCCCTTGGCTGTGCTAACGTGTCCCCCCCAGTTGAGGAGTGACACTGCTGGATCTGCTGAATGGTCCCAGCTAATAATACCCCCCAATACCTCTTTATTTTGGAAAGTTATTCAAGGATCCAACTTGCAGAATGGCATGATAAACATCTTGGCAAAGCTGAGCTGGCAGCAAAAGGAAGTGTCAGGGCAGGAGTAAGTGGTTGGGGGCAAGGAAATGGCAGGAACGTCTTCAGCTGCTGTACAATGAAAGACCAGATGTAATGATTTGACACATTGTCATCCATCCTATATACTTTTTCTTTTTTCCAAAGGATGTTGTGATTGCAGACCTCTGACATCCTTAAAATCTTTCATGCCAAAAATTTCCATGGTCAGCAGAAACATTGATACACCTGGGGTGGGGAGCGTGGCATTTAGCAGAAAATAAGGGGAGAGTTATGGCCATGTGAAAAACCCAGGGCAGAGTCTTGTAATTAAAAGGCCATCATAATGCATATACCACTGAGGAGGACTGGATATTAATCACAGTCTGATTAATACTTGAGAGCTTGTCTGTGTGATCTGGATGTATTTTTATGTATTCCTGTTTTGTGTGCACGTATTTACCCCAATGGTGAGAATCAAATGTGTCTGAGGCTTGGAAGCTGAAGTTTTACTTGATCTAGCTTCTTGAGTCATTTCCTGTGGATTTGCAAGATCTCATATTTGATCTCTGCTTTCACTGTCCTGCTAATTTAGAAGCTGCTGAGCGATGTATTCTCTGAATGATTTCTCTCACTGCACAACCCTCTTGCTATTTCTTTCATGCCCATAGATGCTCAATTTTATTTTTCTGACATTCAGGTTACTGTGCCGGTTCCTGTGAGCAGCGTGTTCCAGATGACTGACTTTTCTGAATGAAAAGGCTCCCTCTCAGAGGTGCAATTTCTGTTTGTGCCTTGTGTTGTTTGTATACAGAGCTTCTGCTCAGGCACAGAATAGCGCTTCCCTGTGATGTGATCGTTACAGTACCTAGAATTAATTAGCCATTGGTGGCAGAGCTTCAAGGCAGCAGCTTCTGCATACTAACTATTTGCATGCTATGACTATCCTGTGTTTTACATTGAAAAGAAACATTTATTTTGCAAAGTAATGCTTTAGCTGTTGCAGAGAATCTGGCATATGGACATCATTTCTACTTGGATTGAAACGGACTTCCCCGAGTGCTCTTACACCTTTAGCTAGCACTTATTTAGGGTGAGAAGCACTGGAATTTGAAGTGGCAAACTTCAGGATGGCATTTACTGCAGGCTTGCAATGTAACCTCCTACCTTCACTTACTCTTGCTTTTAAAACCTTTGAGCTGAAATATTCCACACTGTGGATTTAGGAACCTAAATATGAATTTCGGTACCCTGTTGACTGTGCTGAGTTCAATGATTTTTCCACTGACTCACTCAGTGACTTTGAATGAGTGAGGAGTGGAAGTCAGCAGTCCTGAATCATGCCACCCTCCAGACAATTACCCCCTCCCCGATAACTCTCTCGAGCAGCAATCATATTTTAAAAGCAATGATAACATCTGTGTTTCTCCCCCCATTATAGTGGCTCAGAATTTAAGAGCCACAGAAACAGTCTGCAACATTTGCAGTCAGCTTGAAATCTTTCAGAGTTCATGCTTTTTGAGAAGTCACAGATTTTGGAAATTCAGCAGGAGTGGGATTTCAGCATGCAGTTTGGAGAACTGTTGGGATCATTTCAGTCACCTGCCAGGGGAAGAGGAGGTAGAGAGCTTCTTGCTGTCTTCCCAGGCTGTCCTTTTGGAGGGTGGTAAGATCAGAACAGGAAAGCAAAAAGGACCCTCAACTGCCAGATGGGCTGCTTTGCCCGAGAACTGACTGTCCCACTGTTTTTCGCCGTGTTTTGTTTCTCTGTAACTCTGTGTTTTACTAGGATGGAAAGGGGCAACAAAGCTTAGGGGATCTCTGTGCTATTGCCTGTGTGACTTTTCAGGACACCAAGGGATCAATCTGGGCAGCAGCAATGACTGTGCTGATGGCTGGGAAGGTATTGACCAGCATGCTCAGTCAGCCATGAGTCACTTGTATGGGACAAATCTGGTGTCCTTTGTAGCTGATTTCACAAACCTTTGTGCTTTCCTTTACCGTCTTCCAAAATAAAAGCAAAGTTTATTGAAATGAGGAGATTGTGAGGAAAAGGGGTCTTTTCAAACCCCTTGGTTTCTTACTGGACACTCTCTTGCCTTCATAATATTAATATGTGATTTATAGTGCTCCTGACATGATGGTTTGGTGTTTCCTTTGTGTGCATAACTTCCTTTTGATATAAAGGGATGATAAGAAACCTAAATTGTAATCTCACAAGCACATGACACACTGTCTTTGTGGTGCAGATAGCAGGAAGATGCTCTGATCTTGATTTCAGCACTGCAGCCTTCCCACCCCCACCCCACCCTGGTGAGAGGGTGGCATTAGCAGGTTTAGTGAGACAGCAGCGTTGGTGGGGGTGATTCCTTCACACCTAGTGATGCAGGATGACGTTTCTGTGAGTCCCACTAGGGTTGAGTCCCTGGCACGGACTCAACAAGAGATGGGTGCACAGCTGCTTCTTGAGCTCCTTGCTTACCTCTTTGTGCTGAATGACTGGAAGGAAAAACTGCTACAAACCCTTCACTTACCACTGCCCGTTCCCCAGCTGTGCTTTGCTTCTGTGCATTCCCAACTCAGCATGCCCTGGCCCATNAGTGCATGAACTCTGCAAGTGTCACAGCAACCTCAGGATTAGTCCTAAAGCTGGGCCACTTTTGGCATGAGGGAAGGGCTGCTCTTCTCTTGAGATGCCTTTCCACCCTTGAGAGGTTTCTGCATTTTTGATACAGCTGTTTCCAGGGCCTCATGGGAGCTGAACAAACAGATGTCAGATAATCTGTTTTTACTTCAGGGAGCACAAAAGTGGACGGATCTGGGAAAAACACTGGAGCTGTGCACACCTTTTTTCCCCCCTCACTGGGGATTATTTGAATTGGGCTTGAACCCTCAAGTGTATTTCAGAAAGTTGCCTTCTGATAGCCAAACTTCACTTGGGTGTTCCTTCCTTTCTTGCACAGCTATTGTGAGACCATCCCTTCTGAACACCCATGTCCCCTTTGTTGCAAAGCTCTTTGATTGGCCTCAGCAGGTGACATGATGAACAGTTGACTACTTACTCTGGCAAAACCAGTTTTCATGGCTTGACCTCCTTTTCCCACCTGGTGTCTTGCTGTGAGTAGAGGTTCCTATTCAGTGTCTGAGCAGCTGTAATTGCAGGATTACCCAGTCCAGGCCCAGCTGTGGGAGAACCCCCCCAGCCACAGGTATCGATCCGGAAAGGCTTCTGGAGTCAAATTAAGCTTTTGAAATATGGAAATGAGGACATGGCTGAGTCAGGCATTTAGTGGCATATGGTACACAGGGGAAATGAGTTGTATGTACCATTTGTCTCCTTCCTAAATCCAGCCCTCAGCTTTAGGGCTGCTCGGTGACACTGACCCACACAGGACTTTACAGATGCTGGACAATATTTGATTTCAAAGGGTGCCAGTCCATGCTCTTCTCCAGGCAGATACTTTCCCTTGTGTAAACATCCTCATAACAACTTCAGCTAGGCAAATATAGCACATGGCTTATGAATGTCCTGGAAGGACTCAGAGGTGGAGAGTTAGAGCTAACGAAGGTTCATGGTTAACCCTGTGCACCACTGAGTAGCTTCGCCAAGGATAAGTCACAGCACATGATGAAGAAGCTGGGAGGAGAATTTAATGGTCCTGCAGAGAGCACCACCTTAGACAGCCATCCTCTAAGATGTTCCCAAGGATTCTCATGGAAAATAATCCTACGCTCCTTTTATGTCCTTGTAATCACACACATATTATGCTTCCCTGCCCAATTCTAAGGAGAAAAGTAATTAGTCGCTCCACACAAACCCTTTTGGGTCTGCACATATACTCCAGTATGGAATCCAGCTCTGTCTAGAAGGGAATAAAGACACACAGCTCTGCTCTGTGCATGGTTATTAACAGAAGCTGCCACTTGCAGGAACTGGGTGCAGGGCCTTCCATGTGCTCCCCACCATCTGCATCTCCAGCAGCGTTTGCTTCCAGGCTTAACAAAGCCCTGAAATGCAAGCCCAGATTATGAGAGCTTCACACCTGCAATGCCAAAAGCACAGGCTTGACTCCTGCTCACAAAACTCCCTTGTTTTAGATAGTAGACTCTCCAGTCTCTTAGAGGGGAAAAAAAACCCCAAAAGGGCTGGTTATTGCTGGCTGTGTGTTCTGACCATAAAAGCTGAAAGTGAAAACAATCCAAGATATGGGGCGTGCTGAAGTGGCAGCTGAAGGGCTTTTTTTGTTCCTTCTACAGTTAATACTATCATGCTAAAATTGCGAGTGGGGGAGGAGTGGGGGTTAATTTAAGGTTTAGTGTGACCAAGGAGAATTATTTGGAAAACAGCAAATGGACAACATTCTGAAAAATAAGCTTCATTTCCGTAGCCAGGAGTACTTGACTTAAGTTGCAGAGACTGTGAAGGAAACCTCCTGGATCCATGGCAGGTAAACATTTGCCTTTGATTCTGTTTTTCTCTTCAAGTCTAGAAACCCCAGCATTTACACTTAAATGGATGTGCTGTAAGCTATGTTTAGGAAGAGAATTTCATCCCCTCCTGCACGTACTTTTAACACATGATAATTATTTGACTGCAGCTTTACAAAGTATGGCTGGAGGGATGGTTTGTAAAGGAGGAGTTACATGGCACTGATGATAACTGCCTGATTCAGCCCTGCTGAAGGCAGCGGCAGCAGGATCAGGCCATCCAAAAGAGATGTTTCCTTTTGAATAGCAATTATGTACCTTCAGTGGCTTATGGTAAATTCCTGCCTCCTGATTTCACACACTGGAGAACACACATGTATGCTGGAGCCATGCATGTCTTCAGGGTCCACACATCTTCAATGTGGACATGAATCTCTGCATTTTATCACCTTTTTTTTTTTTTTTTTTTTTTCCCCCTAAAAAAAAGAACAGTGAGTCAGAGATGATGCTTTGGTGACTGATTACGTTTTTTTTAATGCCATCAGTTTTGTCTTCATCAAACATATCACAGAGTCTGGGCTTTTCATTTATTTTTTGCTTTGTCCTTCTTCTCTCCCCCCAATCCGTTCCTCTCATACAACAGGAGTTACAGTCCAAAACTTGTTGAGGGGGGAAAGAATTGCCCTAACCACATGGTCAGAATGCATTACCTTGCATATAAGTGGTTCTCCTTGTGCCAAAGCCATCATCACACTACCAGTATTTAATTTATTATTGCACAAAATGCTCTGGATAGCCGTGGCATTGAAAAGCTTCTTATAAAATTGGTTCCTGCTCAGCTCTAAAGAGATTTGAGTCTTTTCTTTGACGTTTCTCAGTCTAAGAAAGTAACAAATGTGAAAGCTTTCCTACGAGACTTGATCAAAGTCCTGTGAGATGGCTGTCTGAATTTTGGCCCTTCCCCTCTTGGAGGAAGGCAGACCAGGACAAGTCTTTGTCTTCTTGAAAGCAACACGGATAGCTATCTTCTTTAAAATCCTGTGAGGGTGGAAAGGAGGGGTGATTTTCACCTTCGTGTAGCAAGGGCAACTCTGTTCCCTCTGGATGGACTTTACCTCCCCAGGTAACAGGATGAGCAAGGCACCTTTTGAGAAAGGTCACCAGAGCCTGTTGCTAGTGGTGGAAAGGGCTTCATCCACTACCATACAGCTGTCATCAAAATCACAACCAGAGGTTTATTTGGTCATAAAATCTGCTACAGCAGGAAGTGGTAGAAGCTCTGTAGTAACTTACTTTGCTGCACACAACTACCCCAAAAGGGGCTTTGACCTTTTAACAATGACACTTAATTATACAGAACTTTCTTATGTTAATTTTCCAAGTACTGGGAAAAGAATCATTGGGAAACATAAGATCTTGAAAAAAAATAATTAATAACCCCCCTAATAAATTATACATTGTGACTTTTGATATAGTTAGAGCATCTGTGTAATCATGTCTGGTCTTATATACTAATTTTCATTAGTATCCTTCACAGTCATTTGTAGGAGTGGAGAAGAGTGTCAGTCTTCCATACAGCAGAAGAAATCACAGTCCAAGGAGATGCCCAGGTGTCAGGGAGAGGACTCGAACTCAGCAGCATTTGGGAGTCATCTGGGACAGGAAAACAACATTCACTTGAGTTTAATTCCCTCTGCTTGTTTATGTGTGTCTAGTTGCTTGGCTGTGAATAGTATTTAAATGCCCTGAGCCCCTCCATTCCCCTGTAATTTACTGTCAGAAAGGATAGAAATAATTCTAACATTTTTGTGAGACATACCAGAATTACTTCAAACTTAGGAGAATTTTGGACTGAAGTTAAATGCTTCAAAGCCTAAATACCACACTGCTAATTCTCTTCTTACAGTTTATATCACCATGGATTAAAATTAAGTGCTGCTGTGAAAGGTGCCCCATCAAACTCAGTGTGGTTGTAGGTGTTTGCCTGGTGTGGCCTGAGTAAAAGTGCTCCAGTGTGCATTTCCACCTTAGGAAAATTCTTTATGCCCTGATTTCCAAGTTTGAAAATAACTCTCTTCAGATGAAACACATTTTTCACCCTTCAAAGAAGTGTTTGCACCTACAAATACTTCTTGCTGCCTAAACAAGAGCCTTTTCCTTTGCACTTGTGCCAACATGTAGCTTGGATAAAGAATTAAACTTAAGATTCTTAGTTATAATGCTTCCCCCGACTTCTTTTTTTTTTTAATAATGACTGTAAGACATGTGCCTTCTCTCTGCTGAATTTTAATCTTTCCAACGAAGGTGTGTTTGAAGAAGGCACACCCTTCAGAAAATGTTTTGTGGTATCGTATTTGTGCCTTTAGTGTTGAGGATGAGCTGCCTATTCAATTTTAAATTCACTTTTCAGGGTCTTACATCACAGAGGCCTAAATTAAAATGCACTTACCATAAAGGGGTGCAGCATATGCATTCATCCTGGAAATTGCGCTGTGACATGAAAGATACCCAAACACTGCTTGTAATTTTGAAGATGAGCAAGGCTTGGCCTTTCAGATGTCCCACGCGAGGGAAGCACCCACATCCCGCAAAATTGTAAGCTTCTGAATCATGGAAGCTGGATCATAAAGCCTCTAATTCCCACTGGTTTGAAGCTGTGTGTGACTGTGCAAGTGAAGCCTGGCGCTGGATCGGGGTGGGTGTGAGCCTGCGCAGGAGCCCCTGTGGCTCAGCACCCAGCATGGCCCAGGGGGATGCAGAGCTCAGGGGTGGGGGAACTCTCACTTTCTGCCTCCCAGCTCCTCCTACACGTGGTTTTCAGGCTCAGGGGTCAGGATCTGGTGGCTCACCATGGTGGGAGAATTTTGCTTAGTGGTTTTCAGGCTGAGAAGGGCGGGTGTAAAGGTCCTGTGTAAAGAATTGTTTGTTTAGCTCCAGGTGTCGTTCTCTTCATTAAGCCTGCTGGAGGAAATTTTTCCTCTCTGGTATGGTGGTATAGACAGGAGTATGACCACTGGCACCTTTATTTTGGACATATATACACCATGGTGGGACCAGCAGCTGGTCTTTAATATACCCTGAAGGTACGCAGCTGTGGAAGCCTTGCCACAGGCTGTGCACCCCTGCAGAACAAGAGACCTCTTTTCTGGGTTTATGTGGAATTAATGCCAAGTTCATTCTCCACATCCATGGCTCCCAGGAGCTAAACAGCAGCTTTAGAGAGCCACAAGGTCCATGAACCTGTGGGTGTACAGAGAGAACTCTCAAACTCAACCGGAGTTGAGTCCCTTCCTGCCTCTATTCAATGTCAGTTTTTACTCGTAACTGTTGCAGGGAAAGATTTTGCAATCCATTTCAAGTAATGGATATTAACAATCCCTCTCCTAGAGTGTCATGGTCGGAGAGTATCCTGGGCTGACTCTGGAGGTGCAAGACCCTCCCCTGTCTAAATATTGCAGTAAATGTGGTTATTCAGGATCCTGTGGGGTTACTGGGCTCGGCACAGATGTCCCAGCCAAGCTCACAAGGAAGAGGAAATATGGGAATATTCACCACCAGAAGTCACTGCCGCCCTTGACATTTTTGTCTGCAAAACAATGGCTTACAGAGAATTTTGATCTGGAAGGTGTTGTTGGTCTTTTTCCTTTTCATTTTTTGATTTTTTTTTTCCCTCTAGGAGAGTCTGAATTTCTTAATGTTGTCATTGAGTCCTAGGGATTTCCCTCCCTGTCCTTTTCCAGTTGTGTTACATCTCTCAAGTTACCCGTGATGTGAAATTGCTGAGGGAAGACATTTCTGCTTAAACTGGAAGTCTTGAATACCAGAGCTGCTCCTCCCAAAGGAAATGTTGTTGTTCTTTTTACTTTCACGTCCTCAAATAAGTCATAATCTTTGCTCTGTACCCGGGTATTTCCACTTGGGACTTCCCATTTTCCTATAAATTCTGATTTACTCTCTTGCTGAGTCTGTGGAACCAGATGCAAAATCCATCTGAAAAGAAAAGAAAAGAGAAAAGGAAAAGGAAAAGAAGAGAAAAAAGAAAAGAAAAGAAAAGAAAAGAAAAGAAAAGAAAAGAAAAGAAAAGAAAAGAAAAGAAAAGAAAAGAAAAGAAAAGAAAAGAAAAGAAAAGAAAAGAAAAGAAAAGAAAAGAAAAGAAAAGAAAAGAAAAGAAAAGAAAAAAAAGAAAAGAAAAGAAAAGAAAAGAAAAGAAAAGAGAAAGAACAATAAAGCCATAATTGAAATATTTTGGTGAAAAATGTCACAGCATAGTGATTTTTGAAACAAAAGCCCTAGAAATACTTTTTGCCTTTAAAAACTAGGAGAAGAAATGCATGTGTATACCCCTTTGGTTGTAGTGGAATAGGAAAATCTTGTGTCATATGCAGTGACAGCTTCAGGAAAGGGAGCATTTGGCTTTGTCTTTTTGTATGTATTTTTGTGTCCTTGTTATCGATATCGTAGAGTCACTCTTGGGAAGTTTTGCTGTGATGTTAAGGAGAAGGTGGCTGTTCCAGGCACTAAGGTGGCTCCTTTGGAAAGGCTGAAATCTGTCTGCCTGCCCTCAGGTGTCCATGAACTCCTCTAAAACATCAGTCAAACTGCAGGGGTTCTGCACCCCACTTCTCTCTGGCTCAGGGCAACCAGATGTCCAAGGTCTGGGTCCATTCTTGAGTCCTAACAAGAATCTTTGGGATATTGTTTTGTCCTGTTTTTTGGAGGGTTTTTTGATTTGTTTTTTTCTGGATATGTTTTTTTTCTCCCAGCAAGCCCTTTTTAATTTTCAGTGATCTGGCTTCATTCCCTGCCAAGAAGACAGGAGTCTTCTGTGCAGGAGACCTGTGCCTGGCCCACCTCACCACTCTCCCCAGCTCTTCCTCTCTTCACTGCTTCAGAGTCATCACCCAATTAAGTGCCTCATTACTTTGGTGCGTTTATACCCTTGCTCTCCCAGATCTTGATGGATAAATTCCCTGTTAATTCCATGCAGAGGGATCATTCTTGTGTGTGCAGTGACTTTAGGGTGCATCATGCAGCACCTCAGTCCAGGAGCCCCTGGCCAAAACCCAACCACCATGTTCCCCTCCACCACATGAAAAAGAAAGTAAGCTTGGCCACAGCGAAACCACAGAGCTGTGTCAGAGCCTCATGTGTTTGTGGAGGTGGTGTAAAGCACCCAGACCTTTACTTCAGCTTTTCAAGGGGTGCAAAATACAAGGACATCTCCATCAGTGGGACCTCCAGAAGGACAGAATGCCACTGGGAACCCCACTATGAAAAGCCGCCCTAAGGTCGGTGACACAGGATTTCCGCAAGCTTGTGCTTATCTTGTAGACAAATCTCCTGGGGAGGAAAAGTCAGACACACACACAGGTACAGTGAGCACAGCTGTCTGTTGTGGGGCTGTAAGGAACCACCGGAAACCCATGGAGGAAGATGCAAAAAAATATAAAAGAAAAGGGGAAAAAGGTGGGGAGGGAAGAAGCTGTTTGTCTCAAAGCTTGGCTGCCCTTGCAAGCAGAATAACATCACAAAAGAGACACACATGTTAGGCAGGTTTAGACTATTAAATCCTTCTGGTGTTCTGTGGATGTTGAAATAGAGGGAAAGAAATTTCACTGCACACAAGGGCAGTGGTTAACACGACGTTTTCAGGAGAGTGCACCCATGAGCAGGCACAGCAGCTTGCTGTGCTGATAAAGCTTATTTCTCCTCTGGTATAGGGCAAACTGAGCCATGGGAGCAAATCAACTTGCCAAAGCCACACAGCAACTGTGACAGAGTTAGAAAGATCATATTTATATGAACAGATTGCCCTTACCCTGACTGCTTCATGCACTCATGCAAAGGTGGTATCAGCATCGAGCACTTCAGATGCTCCTGAAATCAGGTGGCCTGGGTAGTATTGACTCACTTCTTATGTAGAAGCTAAATATGGGGTAAAAATGAGCCACCCAAGGGTTCAGTTTGCCCCAAAGGAGAAGAGGTTTGTTGCTCACTCAGTGGTTGCCCATGCACTGTATGGCAGAGAGGCACAAAGCAGAGAGTATGCCCACTGAAAGACATGGCAAAATAAGAGCTGCATCAGTTCAGGGGCCAAGCTGGAAAGTGGAGAGAAAAAGAATTGGATTGAGTCAAAGCAAAAGATATTGTAATTTTTTTTGTTGTTGTTTTTGTTTTTGTTTTTGTTTGGGGCAAATGAGAAAAACCCCAATGTGTTATTTTGGGTCAACCCAAATTGCATTTTGAATGTAATGTTTTGTTTTGAGGTTAGTTGCCCCTCTCGTTTCTCACACTTTCTTTTATTTCAGGCCTCTTTTGAGTGGAAAATGCCACTTCAAAATAGCAAATCAAAGGGTTGTGTTTAAGAGGCAGTGAAATAAAATGCTGTGGTATGTTCAAAACAAGCAATTTTGTTCAAGAAATGTAGATATGTATGTCTTTCCCCCATAAATTTTGGATACAGTTGAAAATGTTTGCCATGTTTCGTTAATCTTGGAAGCTCCAAAATTGCATGGTTTGAATTTGTCTTTTTTTTTTTTTCCCTAGATACTTTAGGGTTTTTTTTTTGGCCTCACTCAATTCCTGCTGAAGCAATTGGCCCTGCAGAAACAACAAAAGGGAGGCATGTGACCTGAGGGATGGGGGTCACAAGATTTCAGAGCACCGGGCAAGGCTCACACAGCACCTGGGGCAGAGGCCAGCCTATGGCTGAAGGTGAAAGCATTACCAGTGCCCTCTTTTCTCCCAGCAAAGCTGCTGAAGTAGCAGCAGTGGAGAAAGAACTGAGACCACAGGGGATGGATGTGTTTGGCTTTATGGCACTCAGTTTTAAATGGCCGTGCAACTGCGGATCACCAGCACCACCAGATCACCAGCACAAACCTTTCAGCCCAGGTTTTCTCAGTTTGCTGACAGGTCCTAGAGAGGTAGATGTGTAGGGTCATGCAAGAGGTGACAGGATCCAGTTTTATTACTATGCTCCCCATCCCTCGTGGGGATCTGCAGAGCTCTCTCCTTCGGTGGGTTTGCCCTGTTAGGGCTATGGATGTGGAGGTGCACTTGGTGCTACCTCTCTGCTCAGGCTGTGGGCCTGTTTGCTCATCAGCAGGCAGGCTAAGGATGCACAGAGGAGCAAAATGCCTTGTGCTTGCTCCAGATAAGAGAGGTGATGCTGATAGGTGTGAGGGAAACATCCCAAGCAACTGACTGAAGCAGAAATGTGGTTTGCAGCTCAAGTGTTTGCCCAATTTGTTGGCATTCTCAGACAGGGTCAGATGAGACCTGGTCCAGAAGGACTGTGCTGCACTACAGTATCCAGTGGACAGTCAGGTCCTAGAGCTTCTCTTTCTAGCCATAACACCCACTGTGAAGGCAGTAGCCCTTTAAAACCAATTGTATGGTAACTGGTAGCTTAGGTGACAGGCCTTTCCTTCCCAAACAACAAATAATGCTGTGTGCTTTGACTAGCACATTCTAAATTCAAGCCATTTTAATTAGCAAATTCTCTTTCTGATTTTCCCAGAGCTGGCCAGCTGTGGCCTTCTGTGGTTGCTCCATCATGAGATGTTCTGGAATGAAGTGGTGGGGTCTCAGCAGGCCTTATTCTGTCACTGGAACAATGGAGCATGGACTTTCTTTATATCCTGAAGGACATCAAATAATAAGAACAAGAAAAGTTGTCCAGCTGTGCTTCAGCTGGACTAGTTTTCTCTTTTCATTTATTCAGTCAGCCTTAGTAGACAGTATCGCTGCTTAACTCACTTGTCTTCTGAGGAGGATGCTTGAAATGTAAACAGAAAACTGGTTTTAAGAAGTAGCATGTGTCTAGCATGCAGAAGTAAGAATTACTGCTGGAATAACCTTCCTTTCCTTGGGATTATGTCAGGGAGGAATTTGGTCTGCTACTTGGCAGCTCCATGCTCAAGCTGGCTGTTGTTATTAACATCTAGAAATTCATTCCTAACCTTAGTCACCTCAGGGGATTTGCACTTGAAAAGATCACATAGCCTGGTAAATTTGGGAAGGATAAATGAAGGAATAGCAACACAAACTGCCTTCTGGCTGGCAAGGGCTGTGGTTACTCAGGTTTCTTGGCAGTGCTGGGCTATTCACTGCTTCAGTTTAACTCCCTGCAAAGTCCACGTAGAGGTGAAGAATTGCAGGCAAACCCCACTGGCTGGTCCCCCATCTCAGAGGAGTGCCCAGAGGTGGCTGTCATGGCTTGCTAGGGCACAAGGTCTCCTGGAGAAGGAAGCCAAAGCATCTGGCAGGCCCCCCTGGCCTGTGGGAGATGTGCCTGTGAAGGTGCAGGCGGATGTTCACTGCTCACAGCCTGTCCCCTGTTGCGTCTCACAGCAAGGTGAAAACAAACCAAATTAGTGGCTTAAAGAGCAGATTTTGAAGAGAGCAGGTCAAGGGAACTGCAGGGCCTGGTGGTGGGAGCAAACTGACCAGCAGAGCTGCAGCAGGAGAAGGATATGCAGCTCCACTTGTATCTTCCCACTTGGAAAGGATGGCCTGGGAGGTAAAGCCCACTGCAGGAGGGACATGGGGTTCAAGGTGATTCACCTGCACCTACTGAAGCAAATCAAGCAGGCTGCATGGAGAACAACTCATATGCTAAGCCCATCATATTCACTGTCGTTTTTCATGTTGAAACCACTACAGAGAGCAGCACATTTCCAGGAGCCTCGCTCCAGCAATCGGACTTCCCGGTGGCTTCCTGCCGGCTTGGGGAGGATTCATGGCTGGGGATGCTTTACCTCTTCCGTGCCAACTTGACTGAAGACATGTCTCAAGATGGTTCTTTGATATCCTGGACAATGGATCGTTCCTCATGGTGTTTTTCTCATGAAATAATATATTTCTGCAAAGTTTAATCTGATTAAAACACAAAGAGTTAGGATGAGGGACTGGGTACATACACAGTAGTATTTATGTATCTGTTTCTTTTATTAACAGATAGGCCTGCCAGTCCCACAGAAACTTAAACATGCACTTAATGTTCCCAGTGGCGAATCCCATGAAAGTCTCCTCCCAGCATATAGTCAAGCACACATGTACATCTGTATAAGGCACGGACTGCACGGCCCTAATACCGATGTGCTGACTTGAGGCTGTGAGTTGTGAGTGTTCTCATGTCTGGAGTGTATCCTCAGACTCAGGGATGCCTAAACCCTCACTGTCTGGATCTACAAGGTGTTAAGTAGGACTTGGAAAATGCAGGGCTGGAAAGGAGAAGCAAGAACTTACATTTAACGATGTGAAATAATGGTAGAAGCCAGACTCAGGTTCATTAAGTAATGGCTTTGCTTGGCCATTATTTACTTCAGTCTTCCTTCTGTCTCTGTGAAATGCTGACTCCTGCACTGTCCATCTAGTGATGGCACAGTTGCCACCACTTTTTCCAAATGGACATTTTTTGTTCAACATTTTGAAAGCAGGCCTGAAACATCCACAGGTATCAGTGTTAGGCAGAGGGAGAGAAAGCTCGGAGATAAATGCAGTATGTGCACGTAGTAAGGCATCCACCTTATTGCTCAGCAAAATTGGTGAATTACTATCAGTGCCACAACAGTGTTCTAAATTACTGCAAAACTTAAAGACTTTGATACAAGACCACCAGAATTTTGGCATGCAATCTGATAAAAAGACAACTGTACCAGAGCAGCAAAGAGACGAAAAGCAAAACAAATAATTAAAGGAAATAGAGTGAAGAAAAACTACCTCCAACAAATAAGAAATTGCAGACTATAATTTGAATTATATGACATCTTTTATACTAAAAACTCTCAGCTTATATTCCAATACTGTTTTGAAAGCAGATCTGTTGTCCATGTGAGACTGGAGTGACACATGGTGTGGAGGCACTGCTGTGCAATTATGAGATCTCTAGAGCACTCATGATGTCCTTCCTTCTTATGAGCACCCTATAGATTTGGATACTTGGGGAAATGTGCTGGATTTGATTTTCAGTGTAACCTGAAGCAAAAGTCAGCTTGAGGCTGCCAGATTGTGCCTGGTTTCAGATCAAACCCCTGTGAAAGTAGTGAACTGAGTAGGGTTTCCACTCAAAACCATAAATCGGTCTTGGTTTTTTTTAAATTTTCCCCATTTTTTTTTTTTTTTTTTTTTTTTTTTTTTTTTCCTTTTCCAAACTTGGCCTGTGTTCTAGCTTTGTAACAAAACCTAAAACAAACATCTCTGGGTTTCGGGTTTAGTTGTGAAAGTTTAACATTTTCCTCCAGGGGAAAAGGGGGGATGCAGGCCTGTGCACTAAGGCTGAGCTTTGTTTTTTATCCTTTGCAGAATGACAATGACAGCTTGTAATTGCTACCTTGAAAGATGCTTTGGCTCAACATCTGTACTGAAGGACAGAACAGAGGAGGGTGACCATCATGTCCCTGCATGGATCTCCAGCCTGCTTTTCCCATCGCTGTTGGCAACGGGGAGTGCATTAATGCAGGGAAGTCCCACTGTCTCACTGTGATGCCACTTAACTCAGATCAGAGCAGCTCTGAATCAAGGTCAGCTTTTGATAGTATGGAGGCCAAAGATAGCAGGAGGACAGATTTTTGCCTGGCACATGGTAAGATCAGCAACTGGGAACCATGCCACCAACAAGAGAAGGAGCTGTCAGAAATTGCAGCTTCCAGCTCATGCTGAATTCCCGTCTCACCGGGAGTGAGGCTTGTTGTGTAAGAAAGCAAGATACCATCCATTAATTGCTGGCAGCATTTTGTCTTTCTGTGAGATAGAAGCTTCCGACTCCTCTTGTGTTTCTCCCAGCAAGCTGGGCCTCACATTTTGTAAAGAAAGGCCAAGCTGGCATGGTCCCCTTGCTCTGGTCTGCGTGGCAGGGAATCCAGGACTCCAGCCTTTTCCCATTAGCCCAGTGCTCCCTGTGCCACATCATAGGCTGAGAAACAGAGACTTTTTATTTTTTTTAAGTCAAGATTACTAACGTGCACAAGGTCAAAGACTACAGGGGTTACCATTTGCCATGCTAAAATGTTGCTGCTGTCTCTGATGAGCACAGATACACCGTGTGGTCCTCACAGCTTTTGACCCAGAGGTGTGAATGCCAACACCAGAGTCCCCTCTCTGTGCCTGGCTAGAATCACAGGAAGCTCATTCATTACGCAGGTCCTGAAGATATGGAAGTTTTGCTAATCAGTTTGGGTGGGAGGGGTAAATTAATCATTTCCTTTTACACTTGTTGATAGAGCAATTCATTCTGTCATGGGAAAATTTGGAAGTGGGGGGAAGTTTCAGTAAACTGTGAGTAAAACCTGAGATTTAAATCAGATGTTGTGGTCCAGCTTTGCTGCTGCTTTTCTTTTATCTTACTTCCCCTGTCTCCTCACAGCAGGGCCTTTTCCAGGGTTAAGCCACACTTCCCAGAGCTGTCCTTTTCAGATAACTGGGATGGTTGGTAACTTTTCAGCCAGGGAAGGGACTGGGAACGCAGGGAAGCATATCTACTGTCCTCATTCAAGGGACCAGATGAGATCCTGGGGAAAAATGCCTAAGGCACTACAGCTACTGTTATCTCCAGACGCTAGCAGCAAAAGCAGATTAGGGACCTCCCATGCTTTCATGGAAAGTAGGAAAGGAGTGTCCCGAGCAGTTCGGACAAATCCTTTCTGTCTCTGCCTGTCCCATTGGGCATTGCTGAATTCTCCTTACTTGCTGCTACAAAAGGATCCAAAATAACACTCCTTTGGCTCCTGCCCTGTGCTACCGTCATGGAATGGGGGAAGTAGTGTGCATCTCCAGCATTCTGTGTCCTTCTCCTTGCAGTGCCTGACTCTTGCCAGGGGTATTTTAGCCTCTCCAGAGGCAGCTGCTGAAATATTGTTGAGTGTGGCATTGGAAAATAAGGAGAACTGAAGCTGGGTTTTTTTGTTTATAGTTTGTTTTGGTTTGTTTTTTCTTTAAATTTTAGTTTGTTATTGTCTGGGGTTTTTGCTACATCATTTGAGGGGTATTGATGTCATGGTGGCTTTAGGTGCTTGTCTTGGTCCTACCAGTTTTGGTGAGTATGTACATAAAGGACCCTCATGCTACTCCATAATACTGAAGGCTGAAACCAGGGATCGTTAACAAAATGCTACATGTCAAGTCTATTTAAACATCCTACATCATCTAGATACAGTAGTTGTCACTGAAAATTAATGGTACCTTTGCATGGCTGTTGTATTAGAAGAACCTGATGCTTATTTTGACTGATTTCTTACCTGTCTGCTGCAATCTCCTTGTGCTAAGTACAGACCTCTGTAAAGCTGCTTACATGGGCTATTTGGTAGGGTGGGACTGCATGTTATTTAAATTAGGATGGGGGGGAAAAAAGAGCAATTAGTGTTTCCTTCGATCACAGAGTCACCTTTCAGTTGCACCAGTGGGAGATGAAGCTTGATAGTTAATTGAAAGGGCTGAAACCCCAAGGCACCAGATGCCATTGCATTTAGAGGTTACAAAAGAAGACAGAACTGTGTGCTACAGGAGTCTTTAGTCTGCCAGGCTTGCATGAGTGTGGCTGAACTTTCCATTTACAAAACAGAGCTATTTTTGTTTTCATTAAGTTAGCACAGGTGTGAAATGGTCTTTTAGACCTTTCCTCCTCACAGCAGAGGCACTGCTTTATCTGTATTGAGGCAGTGAAAATGTTATACACTACCAACCCAGCTGTGCACCATGATAGTTTATGGAGCTGACAAAGGGGTTTTAAGTTAATCCAACTGATTTGGGACTGCTCTGATACAGAGCTGACCTCTAGCTTCGTGTTGATGACAGGCAGCAGAGAGTAGCACCATCAAAGGAACTTGGTACTTAGGTGTCTGTAAGCTGATGTAAGTGCCCCTTCTCACTCAGGTTGTACTGGTATGATGCTTTGGGTATTTATAGTTAAAGCTGTCATTGGGCAAAACATCACCCAGGGCTTGCAGAGACCTTGCCAAATCAGGTAGTACCAGCTGGACCGAGCTTGAAGTGAAATGATGAAATGTTGGCTACATGCAGATGCCTGTGGGTTGGGTGTTGGTCGCCCTGCTGCTTGCCAGGACCTACTGCTGGAAGGCAGTAGCCACAGCTGCTCTTTTGACAGTCAGTGGTCCAAACCTGTATTGATTGTGCCAAACTTTTTGGCTTCTACTCTTGCTCTGATTCCTCAGGTCTTTAGTGCAGCGTCTGCTTTTCAGCTCCTGCTCTCTTCCTGGGAAGCTCATATCGTAAGGACAGACTCTACTCTGTCAATACAATGCTTTTGCCTTTGCAGTTTTGGCCCTGAAGTGATTCTCTGCTGCTGTAATCGTACCTATGCAACATTGTTACTGACAAAATGATATAGTTCAGTCTTCCCTACCTGCTCATAGCACTGCCACCCAAATCGCTGTGTTGCTAAAACAAATGGCAAAGTTACAGAAGAGAGCTTGAACTGATCTAATGGCAGATTCCTGCTGGAAGAGAGGGGCATATCCCCTCTTTCTCTGCCCACCCCCGTTCTGTCTTTAACTGTGACTATTCTAGTTCCCCCTTTGTGCCAGTCTTCAGCCTGTTCGGGATCTTTCAGTTGAAAGCACTGAACCAGGAGCTTGATAAAAATTAAACTTACAGTGAAAATGTAAAAAACCTAAATCCACACATACAAAAAAAGGATATTTTTTGACCACACTTATCAGCAGAGGATGGAGTCCAGCACATCGGATGGGACAGAATGTGGAGTGAAAATAAGATGTGCAGTGCGAATGGAACTGGGATCAGGAAAAAAAAAAAAAAAGACAAGACAGGAAGAAGGAAGAGGAGCTCAAAGAGCTGTTATTTAAGCCCATCCATTTGATGGAACTTCACTTTTTCCTGTAGCTCAAGTCTCAAGGTAAGAGACCTGTCCACTGTCTTGCATCTTTGGCAGAAATCTTTGCCACTTTTTTGCAAATGGGTCTGGCATCATCAGCAATAACTACAGCACCCGCTGGCATATGGGAACATGGGATGCACATGATTCAGGACTCCAGCTCTGCACATTGGGATGAAGCTGTTGGCCTCAGCTTACTGAGCACTGCTGCTGGACACAGTCATACACAACCTGGAAAGAAGCAGGGAGTTAAGCTCTGAGGCAGGGAGGAAATGAGCTGAAATGAATGTAAGAAGCACTGTTTTCAGGCTGCAAGACATGTAATGACTAACCTGAACAAAAGCTCTCTATCCCAGCAAGGTGTTAATTATATGCCTTGTCTTTCTGGATATGTGTGAACAGGGTCTCTTTGCCCACTGGGAACAATAGGTGTAATTATTATTTAGCTGGAAAGAGAGGAAGCCCAGCTGCCTTTAATGCACAGGATCAAATGAAGGCCAATAAAGTGCATGCACACGTGGCCTGCACTCTGTGGCTTAGTGTAACCTACAGAGTTTGCCAGTGTAATTCTAGGGTGTGGAAAGAAATCAACTCCCCCACTGCTGGCAAGGTGCTGGTGTAGACAGAGCTGTGCTGACAGATGAGTGTTTCTGACAGTTTAGCATGTCTGGGTACGTCAGTGGCGTTGCCGTAGGCTGAAATTCCCTTTGGTGGCACAGGCCATGTCTCTGCGAGGGGATTCAACCCACGCCCCTCCATGGCAGTGGTACAGGCAAGGGCAGTCTCACTTATTTTGTTGTTGTTGCCGTTGTTACTGCAAGATGCCTCCTAGCCCAGGACAATGTTTGTCATGCTTTAGTTTGCTGATGTTCCAGTACTGCACATGTTTGTAACAGTAGAGCTCTGTGTTTCAGGCTCTGGCTAAGGAGATCCACAGTGCAATGAAGTCTCTGAGACTGAAGCAGGAAAGTATTCATGCCAGAAAGTGATGCAGGCTGCTCAGGCCTGCTGGAAGGGGCAGGGACCTGCATCATGAGGGTCTTGTTGAGGCAAAAGACAACCCACTGAGAGCCTGTGTAATGACACCCTCTCTCCTATCATCCCATAGCTAAATTAGATGATAAGTCTCAAAAGTCACCATAAGGCTGTCCAGGTAGGGCCTGATACTGCTCTGTCTCAAGCAGCATCTGTTTAGTTATCCTAATAAAGGACATCCCCTCTGCATAACCATCCTGTGCACAAAGCTGCCCAGCTCTGCTCCCTGACAAAAGCCCTAGATGCTGCCCACTACCTTGTCAGCACCCTCTTCTTTAGTGTATTCCTCCAGCTTGCTCATTTGCTCCTTCACTTTGGGAACCAGAGGATTTTCCCCCTCCTGCCTGAGCACACAAAGTGTGGACCATTATGTCAACATCCATGCTGGCTCTGATTTCAAGAGCTGACTGTCATCAAGCATCAGTGCCACCAGGGAGCTTTCTGCTAGGTATGGTCCAGACAACCCCTTGGGCTGATCTTGCTAATGACTTATGTGCAGCTGTAGAAGAACATGGAAACCCTCTCTGCCAGAATGCTAGAGGAATTTCTAGATTTAACCCTCCATGGAGTATCCCAGGCTTTAAATGTGAATAAAAAGGCGTCTTCTGGTAAATGAGATTAATTTTAGTTGGAGGGAAAATATTAGAAAGTTAGAATTACATTTATTCACAAGTATGGTAAATGCTGGTTGGAAAAAAGCACAGAGACCACCTTATGGATAACTTAAACAACCACAGCTAACCAAAATCTAAGACTGCAAACACAGAGCACATATCTTTCTGCTACCTTCTCAAAGTGTAAGAACTGGGCAAAAAGGTGTTTTAAGGAAAGCTTCTTTCCCTCTGCTAAATGCATGATTTTCCTGAAGAGGTGCCATGCATAAAGAAGAAATCATGCTAAAGGCATAATTTTGTTTTCCAAGTCAATGTTTCATTTGCCTCCTCTTAGAATATACTTTTCTTTGCTTATGATCTTGGCATGGCTGTACATATTTTCTATTCTCTTCAGGGGTGGTTTGCTTTGTTGTCATAGCAATGCCTTCTAACTCCTGCACTCACCAGTTTCTTTTCAGGTTCCTGCAGGCTGCAACCAGTCCCTCATTGTGATGATCACATCTCCTAACAGCTTTAAAGCCTCTTTTTTTATCTCCTAACTATAGGCACATTCAGTAGCATGATTCCAAAGAATTCTGGCCCAAACAGGTTTACAGCTTCAAGTTTAAAAAAAAAAAAAAAAAAAGGCAAGAAAAAAAGCAATAACATTGTTTGTATCTGTTTGGGGTTTTCATTGTTCTGATGATGACCTAATATTTCAACATTTTTATTCATTTATCTTCTCACTTTTTCTTGGATGTGAGCTATAATTGCCTTGGTGGTCTGGCTATTGGAGATGAGATGCACCAGGCTCATCACCTGGAGAGGTCTCAGTTGACTGGAAGCTGGCTAATGTTGTCCCAATTTTCAAAAAGTGCAAGAAGGATGACCCTGGAAATACAGGCCTGTCATTCTCAGTTCAATGCCTGGTAAGGTTATGAAGAAGGTTATTCTGGGAAGTACTGAAAAACACCTGAAGGACAGCACAGTCATTGGTCACAGCCAGCACGGCTTCATGAGAGGAAAGTTTTGCTTGTCAAACCTGATTTCCTTTTATGACAAGGTAACCATCTAGTTGATCAAGGGAAACCAGTTGATGTAATCTTTTGGATTTCAGGAAAGCTTTTGACACCATCTCTTACAGGATCCTTCTGGATGAAATGTCCAGCCTACAACTGGATAAACATGTCATGTGGTGGGTGAGCAATTGGCTCATGGTCTGGACACAAAGAGTAATAGTGAATGGGGTGACATCAGACTGGTGATCTGTCACTAGGGGGTTCTGCAGGGCTCCATCTTGGGTCCTGTGCTCTTCAACATCCTCATAAATGATACAAAATTGGGCTGAACTATTGACTATCTCCAAGGCCTGAAGTTGTGTCAGGGGACGTTTAGGTCAGATATTGGAAGAAGGTTCTTCAGAGGGTGGCTGGGCACTGGAACAGGCTCTCCAGAGAAGTGGTCACAGCACAAGGCCTGACAGAATTCAAGAAGCATTTGAACAATTCTCTCATGCACAAGGTGTGATTTTTGGGGCTGACTTGTGGAGGACAGAGTTAGACTTTGACGATCCTTATCAGTCCCTTCCAATTCAAGATATTCTGTCATCCTGTGATTTTGTGATCAAAGTGGCTGTAGGACTGTTTTTCCCTAGGTTGTGATCACAATGGCAGTGTGAGACTGGGACCAGGACAGCTCAAACAAAATTGTCCGCTTTTCCTGTGCAGCTCAACACCTTTTCTTCCACAAAGCTCCACTTTCAAAGACTCTTTGCCTCCCCTTGTGTCCAGCTCCACCTTGAGTGGCTGGTGGGGCAGAGCTCTTCAGCTGTTCACTGCTAAGCCAGGCAAGAAAGAATTAAAGTTGCAGGAGTGAGAGAGGCAAGATGAATTTCTTAAACTCCCTCCCCTCACCCAGAACACTCTTTTGCTATGAAGCAGATTATCCCAGCCTTGGGATATTGCTGGACATGGGCAAAGCGGGATGGGGTAAGACCTCAACCTTTGTGCCTGGCTTTGCTGTGGGCTTCTCTGCCCTTGAACAAGTCAGTCCCTTCATCCTGTGCATCAGCACACCCAGGGCAAAAGAGAAAACACTTTCTGCCTCAGCCAGGAGGGCAAAATCGTTCCAAGAACATCTAACCTTAGGTGTTCCCATGGAAGGAATGATGACAAATTATGTATGGAGAGTACAGACTTTCCTTGTAATTTCTGCTGTTTGTGAGAGATGACAGCAGGGAGAACTGTGGGTTTGAAGGTACTGAACTAAGGCAGGGATGCCACTTTGAGCAACGCACCCAGGTTTAAGTGCAACCTCCTTGTGTTACACCACCCCTGTGTTCTGCAGCTGCTGGTTTTGTATGTGTATGGGAAAGGCTTTCAACAGGATGAGATGATTCCACTATCTTCCCTCATTTTCTTGATACAAACTGTGTATCTGCAAGGATACCCGAGGCTTCCAAAGTAGTGAGCCAAAGGAGCCATAGCCTATACACTCACCCCCAAATATTCTCTTGAGACAGATTACTGCAGGGTTGCATTCCACCCTTACCACACAAAATACAAATCCCAGAACAGAGATGGCTCCTGCTCCAAAGGGCTTTGTTCATTGCACATGCACCTCATGGCTGCATGAGGTTCCTGGCTAATATTTTGTTGCTGTTGGAATTAGTTTCAATATGAATCAATACCATTTTTTTAGTGCAAGTAGGCGCATATGCTGTACAATTGAAACCAGTTTTAAAGGAACTTGTTCTTTAATGAAACTCTTCTTGGGTTTCAGTTCCAAAGAGACTATCAGGCAGGATCATTAGCGTTTTGCTGTCTTGTAAACATTACATTCAGTTTGGTGGGTTGTTGATGTTGTTGTTTTTTAAATCAAAGACATTTGATTTTTTTTTTCCCCTTTTCCCCCGAAGTAGGAATATTTATCTTTGAATCCTCCAACAGCTTTGGAATGCAGCCTCCACACAGACTTTAATAGCAAAACCCACTTCTTCTGACTCAGGGACCATTTGATGAAATGTCTAGAGAAGCAAAAAGCTGCAACAAAAAAAGCTTTACACAGATGCTTCCCTGTGACTAACAGAATGTCCACCCAAAGCAGAGAGAGTATAAGTACGTTTGTCATATGTGGGTGTATTTTCCCCATACATTCATTTTTAAAGCTATGCAGTAGAGCACTATAAAATTATAGTTTTACAAATAAGCATTATTTGACCGTCACTGGGCTGAGCTGATGACTCACTCTGTGACCTCCATGCAAGTCATTTGATTTTCTTGTTCCTCAGTAAAGCTATCTGGGAAATGGGCTGGGAAAAAAGGAAAAAACAAACCCAGAAGGCATTCCTGACAATATGTTCCCTACCTAAGCTTTGTGTGTTGACTGGAAACACAACATTTGAAATAAGAGCTTTACAGCTGTTGGCTTGGTGTCTGTGCCCAGCCCTGTAGGAATTGTGGGTGGCCAATGTCTCTGAAAAGCATGCTCTAAATATGGGTTGTGGTGTCTGACCTATTCTAAAACATTAGCAGCAGAAAACTTGCAGGCAGCTGCCAATATCATTATAGTGTCCCACCAATCTCATTATAGTGTCCCATTGTCGTTGTGGTGTGAGCTGGGTCTTTTAGAAACATAAATGTGCTGTTTCCAGAAGCACTGGGAAACATTATCCTTACAATACAGAGCTTACAGGCTTCAGTGTGGCTCTGGACATTACAGTCCTCCTGGTTTACATTCTGATACTGAGTTTCTCCTTGACCTGAAAGTTGTATGTTTGCTCATAAACACCTTTTATAAACACTTTTTTAAAAATGAAAATAGTCTCATCGTCTGGAAAGCAGCATAATTGTACAGTGTTTCCAGGGCCTGAACTATTAATTCATCCAACCCATGTAGTATTACCAGCATTTTGAACACTTCCTTGCTGTTCAAAAGTTGTGGGGCAAATCTTGAAGAACAGCCAGGTTGATCTGATTTTAAAGACCCAGTGTTTGCTGGCCAAATCTGGGTGCCTTTTCTGTATTTCTTTAAAGCACATCTATGCCAGGTTTTTGAAGTATTCTTTGCAGAGGATAGCAAGAAGAAGAAAATAAGTTTCTTTAACGACACTGGGGAGCATATGCAACCTCCTGGCTCTAGGAGCTGGGGCTTAAAGGGTGAGTCTTAGAAAGGCCTGTCAGTTTTGTCTCTGTCCTTGCTTTACATATGTTTCTAGTTTATTTTCCTGTTGTTATTCATTGCTTTTTTTTTTGGTTTCATTATGCTTTTTCCTCAGTTTCCACCTAAGGGGCCTTGATCTGTTTTGAGGAGGACACAGCAGTTATCTTAAAAAGAAATCTAATTAGCTTTATTTTGACTTCTTCTTTCTGGTTGCCAGTTATGTGAATCCCTCCTTCCCACCTCCTGCCTAGTGTAATTGCTACCTAGAAACAGCAATGTTAAGCTTTCCATACATACAGAGAGACTTATGAGGTGTCAACTCTGAAGCATCTATACCATACCTTGAAGGCACAAGCTTGCTTCAGAGATGACTCATGACTGACAAACCGAATCTACTGGATTTATGTGCCACAGCCAAAGAAATAATTGCCCTTCTTAGTTTGGATTGCCTGTCCATCAGGTACTGGCATTTCTGCCAGCAGGGTAGGAGAGTCGGTCTTGCTTCCCTCTGTCTTTAGGCCCAGCTCAAGCTCTGTCATTCAGGTTATGTGTCTGAGGAGGACAGGACAATGATACCAGGTGAGCAAAGCCAATGTTTCCCTATGCTAGCAGGACTGTCTTGCTGCCTCCTGGTGCTGTAGCTGTCCTTGTCCTTGCCCATTGTGTTCAGCTGCCTGGGACAAAACACAGATCTGGGATGTGGGATGGATGAGACCTGCAAAAGGTTCTATGTGATGGACAAGCCTGCCATAGAGCTTATGAAGCCATAGTGAAATCAGGCCCAGGAGGCTGACTCCTCTCTCTTCTGAGGATGTAAGTTGCTGAAGCTGAGTCACTGTCCCAGCCATTTGAAAGAATGTGGGGCTGGAATGAAATATAGGAACAATTAACAGAAGCAAAATCTACTGGATAAGAGCTTCCTCCATTTCATTTTCCTTATGGATGTTATTGATTCATCACTCTAGCAGTCCTGGCTCCCACCCAGCACACAAAGGGCATAATATAGGTTGTCTGGAGGCAGTGGCCATGAAAGATAAGGAATATTTCTGTTCAGTATTTTGTACAGGAAACAGTCTTGTACGTATCCTACCCAAATTGCTCATGTAGAACAGCAAAATGTATCATGGGGAAAGAGTCGTGCCTGTTTGGATTACTGTGCTATTTGAAGGTGGCTATTACCAAGTGGGTTGTATCAGTCACTGCAAGTAGTTGTTCTGGGAGCAGATGATGCAGAGAAAGCTGCTTCCTATGAATCTTTATCCCATTTTTCTGTTCACAAAACCCTTTAAATACAGCTCCACCCAGTGACTTGCACAGCCCCACACCATCTCCAGTTCCCCCATCAGAGAAGTCCCACCTGCTTTCCTGGCCATGCAGCAGACACTGGCAGTGTACTGGGAAAGCTCCAGTAACCAGTGGATAGACTGGCTGGTGTGTACACCTTCCTGGGTCACCCCATCAGCCAAACAGGTGACTCCGCAACTACAGGGTCTTTCCTAAAACAGGGGCATTCATTTGGGTATTTCTTCTCAGCTCAGTGCTGATTTTCATTAAGCCTGGTGAGGTTGCAAATATATTATTTTCCTACCTCTGTGCCAAATTTAGCTGGAATTGGCCAACAGGTTTAAAAGCATTTGAATGGAGGAGGAGGGTGGGAAAGGAGAGGAAAACAGACAGAAGGATCGCATAAGCCTCATTTCATTAGGAAGCCAGGCTTTAAAAAGAGAGAGTTTAGAATCTAGCTATTAAATTTTTTTATTTATTTTAAATACTTGAATACAAAGAGAGCTGCTTTTTATCTAGACCAGTAAATAAACAGGTGTCATCACTGCTTAAGTTTGAGAGATGTTTTTCTGTTACCTGTGTGAGTTACAGGAAGAAGCAAAAGATCTCGATGCTTATATATTTGGAAGGGTAAAGTGGAGGAGTAGAAGAGATTATGAGCAAACAGAGGGGGCAATGGTGATCATATACAGTTAAAATAATTTTCACCATGGTAACAAAAAACAATCTCCCCCAGAATGCACTTGAACCTACAGGACCAATATAAGCAAAGACAGAGAAGAAGTATGTCTTGTTTAGAACATAATTCATGGCAGGTCCAATGAAATTCTTAATGATGTGTGGTATTTTCCCCTTAAAATACCACTTTTTGAAGATGGAAATTGTTAAATTCTTTTAATCTTCACTTCCCATGGTTGCCAGCAAAATCTGATCCAGGAAGTCAATTAGAAAGAATTCTCTTGTGTGCCAGGTTTAATTATCTCCCTGTTGTGCATTGAATCACTATGTAACTCTTCTCTTTAACTTCCTGCACAGAGTTTAGGTTTATTAAATCTCCTTTTTCAGAGGTATCAAACAAACACTGGATTGTACAAAGTTAGTACCATTGTATCTGTCTTGTAAAGGAAGGAGGATACTTGGATTTTAACTGAATCCTGGGGAAAACTTTCCCCTCAGCAGTCATGGTTTGCTGGTTAATACTATTACGTGTAAACAAACTGCTTGGTTCTTGTATAGAAGCTATGTATGAAGAAAAGAGTGAATCTATACCCTAGAGCCTGTGTCTTTCTGCTCTAAGCCAGCTGTCTGAAAGGAAATGGTCAAAATCTTGTCAATATTTAGGAAAGAATTTGTTTACCAGATGTTCATAATAATCCTGTGAGTATAAAAGATAGGGAAATCTGACTCCTTACTGAGGACCAGGGCTTGCCACTCCTGTTTCATTGACATCAGCAAGACTCCTCATGTCACAGAGGGCAAATATTTTCTGAGAGCAGATTCCTGCTCTGAACCCTCCTACGTCATTTACATACACGCCATGGTTACAGGATTGCTCAGAAGCTGCCGTGGGTGACCTCTTTCTTCCCATCTCTCCCACACTTACAGTCACATGTGTGTAAGCTCTCAGTGTCGGAACCCGAATACCGGTGTGTGTGGTCTGGGCTGGGTCTCGATGTCATGTGTGAAAGGGACAGGAGATCTCCTCCAGGGTCACGGAAACATCTTTAGTGAAAGGTGAGTGGGTACATTTGAAAAGGGTCATTCAGCCTGGGAAGCCACCAGAGACTGACAGCCTAGGGCGCTCCTTCTCTTCTCCACCTTGTTGAACCTACAGAAAGAGAGTTATTTTAATGGAGTTGTCCACCCAGTCTCCGCTGCAGGCTTCAAGGAAAATCCACTGACGGAGCTCAGCGCACCAATTCAAGACTGCTTGAGCCAGGCTGGTCTGATTGTGCCCGGAGGGGATTAGTCAGCACTTAGATAAGGTGATCCCACCTACAGAGCAGGGAAGGTGATAACCCTCCGGCAGATGGGAGCTGACAAGTAAGTGGGAGGTGGGCACATCTCCCAGCACAGGAGCTGTTGCCATTCCAGCCAGGCCTTTTAGTCCTGAGTTGTGACTGCCATCCAGGGGTCGACTGAAAAGGAGTGGGGGCTGCTCAGCCTTACAAGAGATCCATTTTTAGGATCAGAGGGTTGCATTTAGTCAGTTTTGAAGGTCTGCGTGGTCCGTGTGTGTGTGGGGCGGGGGATGCAGCAAAGACAGTAGCTTTACCTGGAGTCACCATAGGATGCTGCTGCACTCTCCTAGCAACACGAAGTAGCAGGAATAGTCACGCTGCTGGATTTGGGGACACACGGCTTAGCGGTGTTAATGTTGGGTTAACGGTTGGCCTTGATGGACTAAGAGTTGTTTTATTCGTTTATTCTGTTCCCAATCTACACGCCGCTGCGGTTCTGAGGCCGCGATTCGGGGCTCCGGGCCCGAGGGCGGCCTGAGGGGCGGCGGCCCCGACATGGCGGCCACTGCCCCGGGCCCGGCCCTGCCTGAGGGGAGGGCGACATCTTGTGGCGGCCCCCGGGCCGCGCTGAGGGCTGAGGGGCGGCCCTCGGGGTCGCCATCGCGTCCCCCTCCCCGGGCGGGACCCCGATCCGCTGGGGGAAATCGCCACGTCATCCCGAACCGCATCCCCAAAGTTCCAGGTGCCTCTGGAACGCCTCCAGACACGGCGGCCCCACCGCCGCCCTGGGCAACCCGTCCCAAAAGCCTGACTGGTGCAATGCTTTGGCTCTGTCAGTGCCCAGGGAGCTGGCCGGTCCTAACCACTCTTTCAGTGGGGAAAGATTTTTCTGATGTCTAACCTGAACCTCCCCGGGCACAACTTAAAGCTGTTTGTTCTCATCCTTTCAACCTGAGACGTGGCAGGAGAGACAGGCCCCCACCCCAGTACACCCTCCTTAGAGGGACCTGTGCAGAGCCTCTTCTCCAGACTAAACACCCCCAGCTCCCTCAGCTGCTTCACAAAAAACGTGATTCCTACTCCTTTTACCCGCTTCGTTGCCCTTCCCTGGACACCTCAATGTCCCTGTTGCATCTTAGTTGCATAAGGAAGAGTGATTTGTGGCAGAGTGTCCCTAAGTGCTGTTACATCCTACCAGGTTTCCACATGGATTCTCACAAAACCTCAGCGTGAGGGCCCACGAATAAACAGATTAGTTATCGACTGCTGTTCCAGTCATGCGTGTGATAGAGGTGAGGCTAAGGGAAACTGGCTGTGGTTTGGGGATTAAGAAATTTTGTTTATATTCCCCGTTCCACTACTTAGTTGTAACATGACCTTGCATAAATCCTACCACCTTATAAGGCCTTGGCTCTCCCATCTGTAAAGTTAATAGCAGTTCCTTACAAAGCACTTCAAGACCTTTCAAAGGGAATAATAGGATTTCTCTTTACCAGAGTGTTCCACAGCGTAAGAAGCCTTGTTTTAAAACAACTGTTTCTTACTGGTTCTTTAAGAATTTTAATTAATTAATTAATTATTTTGCAAATATGATTGCTTTTCTTTTTGTTTTAGGATGGGATAGCAACATGTATTTTATTTCGGGGAGGGGGTGGTTTGCTGCTTTATATATCTTCAGTTTACTAAGATGGATAAATAAGCAGATGGCTCATTCTGATATAGGATTGCAGGCAGAGTTTTATAGCCTGTGAATTAATCCTGCACAGAGATATTTTAAACTTTTTTTTTTGTGTGTGTGTGTGTGTGTTTGTAGAAATAGCTGCTTTACAAATGGTCTTTTGTATCAGAGTCCATCCCCATTCCAAACAGCACTGCTTCCTGTGAAATATTATTACTTGCTTTTCTCATCTATGTATTGTTATACAATCAAATGAATGCCTAAGGCAAGAGATCTGTCCAGCAAGGTGCTGTAAACATCAGTGCTTCCCACTAAAAACAGGGAGAGCAAGGCTGATGGTCCTGGAGAGCCTGCTTCAGCTGACCCTACTTGAGTGTGGGGGTTGGACAAGGTGACCTCCATAGGTCCCTTGGTACCTCAACCATTACATATTTCTGTGACATCTCTGAAAGTCAGGCCATGGATTTGCCTGCCTTTTCCACTCTGGGACTGAGAATGTTAGTCTGGGAAAACAGGACTTTCTTTATGCTCTACCCAGGCATGGTATGCTCAGGGGAATTTGAGAATACCTGTGACTGACAGGATGTAAGTTGCAAGCTTTGCTCCTGTTTTTGTACCCAAAGAGGACTTGACAAAAGTGCTGAGGTCATGTAGGATGTTCAGCTGCTCTAGTCCCCGTGTACCATAAGGAAGTCACTGCCACAGAAGGGATTCATTTGCCTTACAAGGGTCAAGGAGATGGCAAGTGATAAAGTTTCCCAAAGAAGGAATAGTGTAGGAATAGTGGAAGGAATTTTCTCCTTGTTCCATCATCTGTGGAATAGAACTTGCTGGCACATCTGTTCCAATAGCAGTGGGACTCATATCTTTGGGTCCCTGCACATTGTGCCCTCCTTTCATATATCTCTGCCTCACACTTTCATGACTCAGTCATCCATTCACTCCTGATTTGTGAGAGAGGGAGTCCTGATTATCTGGATCAGTAAACCTGCCCACATTCCAGCTTGAAATGTGGGGTCAGTTGAGTATCTGATCTTTAAGGAGACTCACTCCTTGCTAATGATTTACTAGTTTTAATAAATTGATTTGCAAGGGGGTTATTTTTGTTTCGTGATTGTCACCCTGTGACATAGGTTCAGCCAGGAACATACCCATGTCCCCTGCAGACACATAGAAGAAAGAAAGAAGCAAAGAGGGCCACAGAGATGATGCTCATTGTAACAAAAATCTTCAAAGCTGCTGATTTGTAGAAAGGATAATGTGGAATTAGCCCATGAAATTCATTGCTGCTAGATTACATTGGGACCAAAACTTTGCAAGAGAGAGAGAAATAATCTTTTCCTGGTTAGTTAAGAGGACCAGTTTCATAATAGTTTATGCTCAACGTGGTTTTTTTTTGGAACAAGATACAAAACCTGATGGAATGAAGTCCAAAAACAAGGATGGAGAATGGATTATTGTTTCTCTCTAGCATCCTGTGTCTTTCTCCAAGATGACTACTGTTGTCTGTTTCCCTAGAGGGAATTGGATAGAGTTCAGTAAGAAAGTTCCTAGGTGGGACCAAGGTAATGTCAGTCAATCAGACAGTTCAATCATACATCTCTCAATAGTCACTGCTAATTACTACCACTATGATAATCAATACCTAATGGGCTTGGGGAATAAATGGCATTTTGAATGACTTTCTCTAGCAGCATCATGTACCTTATGGTCAGATAAGGGTTTGAGTGGAGGGAGATCCAGAGTGTTGGATTTGCTTTGCTATTTGAAACGTTGTGTAGCCAGGCAATAATAGACAGTTAATATGACTGACCCCCAAAACATGCAGCCAGCAGCTGTGTGATTAGCACTGGGATGAAAAGTGCTCCAGAAGCACTGTTTGCCATCATTAGCATGTTTGATAGGGAGATAATGCTGGGGAAGCCCTTCTGCTCTCCTTGTGAGGGGCTTTGCTGTTACCCTCCAGGAGGTTATGAATGGTCCAGTCTGTTGGTCTCTTAGTCCCTTCAGTATCCCATGTCCATGGGGATTTCCAGGGACCCCACAACCTCAGAAGGATGCTCTGTTCTCCCCTTTATAGGGAATAAAATTATTTTCCTTAATTGTTCCCAGTCAGTCCGTCTCATTCTTCTTGGGGGTTCTGGATCTATTCCCTTGACAGCTTCTTGCCAGACTGCTGTTTCTGAGAATGCTCCGCCTTCCTTGGGCTGTAGTCTTTTATTCCAACCACTGGTAATCAGTACATACATAGCTGCAGAACATGAAGTAGCTGCTCAACCCATTAACTCCTTGGTGACTGGGTAAGTATGGGGCTTGAACTCAGCATTCTGCTCCTTAAAGAATATGAAATTATGGGACTTAGTATGTTCTTCTGTGTGGTCTCTCTGGAAAGGAAGCGCTTTGCTAAAGACAGAAAGAAAATGTGATTTTAAGGAATCGCCTGAGGAATGCAAGTTCCCATAGGAAAGAATAGAACAAAATTTCAGTCCCTAGTCTCAGCTAGTGATTTATTTTGGAAAAAAATTAATTGACTACGTGGATAATCATATATAGCATAACAGAGCAAAAGCAGGAATCCTACACGTGGCTATCCTTCATTTGGCTTCATGGGTTTTTTTCTTCTTTGTGTTTAACAGGAAAAGTTGAGCAAATCTAACAGAGTGGCAGAGCTCAGCTTTATCACCGAGTGCATTTTGAGAAATGTGACTCCCTTGTTTCCCAGACAGGGATGTGTGTGGCTGCATTCTGTCCTGCATTTTCTGCAGAAACAGTCCCATCCGAAATCCTAGAGCATCATCACAGTGCCCGAAGATCTTCAGCTATTCCACACTATTACTGTATCAGGATTCATTTCTGGCTGTTGAGGATAAGGGCCACGGTGCTTGGTAATCAGCATTTGACTTGGTTTATTCACTTAATTATTGTGACAGCTTTTGGAAGCCCATCCTTAGATCCCTTAGGCATTTCAGTGTGATCATGATTTTCTCCCCAGTGTAATTGTGTATCCTCATGTTGTTTCTTTTCCTCATGCCTTTTGGTTTCCTAAGTGATCTAAAAGTTACACTGCCAAGAAGAACAAGAAAGATGAGGCCTATTTTTCCCATTCTTTGATCTCTAATAAATTTGAGTCAGTAAATAATATCTTCCAGCAATTCTTGTGTGTATTATATCTCTCAGTAAACCACACCGAGACTTCTATAACAGTTTAAGGAGAAAAGTATACTGAAAGTAGCCATTCATTGTCTGCATTTGATCAGGAAATATATGATCTAATATTTATTTATATTCTAGTAAAAACAAATCAATGACTTTTCAGATCCTAAAGGAAGAGAAAGAGATAATACAGAGAATAATAGAAAGAAAACAAGTGAGCTGTTTTTGTTACTCTGCGTGTGTGTTTATAGACAGAACCAACAAGATGATACTGATCCAGACTCATGTGTGACTCTGTTAAGGCAGAAACAGAAGGACGCCTTTCAACAAGGGGAAAAACAAGGATAAATTCCATAAAACCTGATACTGTGGGGAGAAGAATTTTTCAGGATCCGGAGACTTTGGGATAATAATGTGTGGGCAGGGTAAAAAACTCACAAGAGATACTGCTAAGGGTCACATATAAGTGTATCTCAATATCTTTGTCCAATTGTCTACAACTGGCTTTCTGTCCATGCGTATAGAGGGAAAAAATAAAAAGATTGGACCCTGGAGAGGGAGCTCTGTTTGTGTGTGTATCAATATTTATAAACACACAAGTGCACACACACACACACACACACACACCCCTACACACAACCAAACACTTATCTACATGTGAATGGACATGTTTATAAAAGAAAGCTGGCCTTCCCAAACTGCTAAAAGAGAAATGTGCCACCATAATTGTAAGTTTGACAAACACTCAAACAGCTTCAATGGAGATTGAGCGTCTTGGGCCAGGTTTGGTAAAAGATGCCTAAAGAGCAGTGGGAATTGGATTTCAGAAGTACCTGTACGTGGAATATCAAAACGTTATTTTCTTACCTACTGTGGCCATTTAAAGGAGTCCTTTGGGCTGTAGCAAATAGCTGCATTCCCCCCTCTGTCAGAAAACCTGCCACTGAATCCAGGTGCAATGAGCAGTAGAGGAGATGTTGCTGGGCTGTTTTTTTCTTTGTGCTTCACAGGAAAAGTTGAGCGAACCTCACCGGAATGGCAGAGACCAGCTGGCCATGACTGACTGTTGTAGTTGGTCTTGCCAACTCTCTGTGTGAATTCAGGAAAGGGAACTGCCCTGTTGGCCCAAGAGCCGAAGGGTGGCACAAAAATTATATTGAAAGAGCTACAACCTCTATGACCTTTTAGTTCCTTATCACCCTACTCAAGGAACTTGCTGTTTCTGCCTAAGTGAGACTTGTAACTTTAGGAGAAATAATCCTGTATATCTTGGCAAGAGCTCAGACTTCCCCCGAGGTCTGAGTTATACAAGACCCTGTTGCTTCACACACAGCATTGTCTGAGCTTGTGGAGGAGTGTCAGGGCTTGAGCGGTCTCCGGGCTGCGGTCACTAGATGGCAACATGATCACACACTGAGGCACTGAGGTTTCCTATTCCCTTCCTTGGAAGACACACTCTCTTGTAGAAGGACCGAGCACCGGAAGATTGCATTCAACTTCCTTGAGGCCTCAAAGATTTCTAAGATGGCAGTCAGTGAGTACAGCCTTATAGGAGACGTGCTATGTCAGCCACAGCATCTGCAAGTTACTTCATATTGCTAATGTCTCACTGTCTTCAAAGGGTCCCATCATCTGCCTCTAGGGATTTGTACTGAAAAGAAATTCATCACATATTTTTCCCCCCTGGTCGTTCTTACCAAAATATTGCCAAAACATGTTTTTCAACTTTCTGTTTCATAGCATGCATGTCTGTCTACACAGGAGTGCATTTGTACAACAATTTTTACCTTGTGCCTCGCTATTTAGAAGAGCAGTGTCTCTGGGCATCAAGGCAAGTAGGATTCAAATTTTCCTGTAGGCTATTGGTGGTGTGTTGCCAAATTCTAGCTTAGCTCAGTGAAAAGGGGGACAGCACATCTCATTTTCACTTACAGGTCAGCATTTCTCCCAGAGCTGGCGTATCTTGTTTGCTGGAAGAGCTGTACAGATCCTGCTAAGTGGTCATTATGGCTTAGCAGTGGCCATTGCTGATGGTGAAAGTGTGTAATCCACAGACTGACACAAATCTGTCACCACAATTATGCAAAGGTTTCCAAAACAGCTAAGAATTTTAATCTGCATTAGTCTTGTTCCTGTCCTTCTCCAAGCTATGGGGTCAGAATATTTAACAACTGCAATGTTCAGTGATAGTGAAATTAATATATTGAGGCTCCTGAGATAACTCATGTCTTTATACAAGATTAGCATTATTTATTTGGCTGAAGGCATTGGTGCCTCTGTTTTAAGACGTGTTGGAGTATTTATCAGTCTTTTGGAGGGCTACATACCTTGTAAACACTCTTAGACATGTCTCCACTTTCCAAAAGAATCATCAAGGGAATGAACATTCATTAGCTGTGTGTTTACAGTAAGTGGATCACAAAATATTGGCAGTATCTGTACATTTATGTGCCAGCTGACTTAGGAACTTTTGGTGGCTGAACCTTTCAGAGTGATTGAGATTGATGGGAAATGATTCCAGGGGCAGGACTCCTGTCTGAGTCTGTAATCAGCGCTAGGAACAATATCTTGCAAAGGTGAATTAGTCACCAAGTACAGATAACTTCTCTGTGCCAATACCCTGCCATCAACCCGCAGTGTTTTGTGAAGAGAAATGTCATCCATATTGGGCAATGAACACACTGTTTTCTCTCTGAAACTTCAGTGCCCACAAAACACATACTTGTTTGCCTGGCATTCAGTGGGTAGTGGAGGTACAAAGCACCTATGGCTTTCAAACTTAAGCAGGTGTATTATTCCAGGTATGTGAGACATCTTGCACTTAGCAAGCCAGTGTTTCCCGGTGCACTGGCCTGAGCCAAAGACATCATCTTCATGTGTAGCCTGACGGAAAGATCCCTTGCAGGGGATAGATCCCCAGTCATTTCACTCACTTCCAGTGCTGCGTTCGTCCTCCACTGACACTTCTTCCACAGTTCCTGAGATACAAGGGAGCATAAAGAAACATAAGGGCATGTGAAAATTCAAAGTCTACCTTCCTCCTTCCAGCAGGATACCTTACTTCAGTGTTGCTGCAGTGGTGGATTCATTCAAAGACTGTGTCTTCTCCTGTTCTTCTGAGTGTTGTTCTGTGTTTCACCTTGAAAATTGTTTCCTATGCCAGCCATTCTTTGGGAGGAAGAACTACCACCTGTAATCCAGCTGCTATAGCTAGTCAATGTACTGTTATTGCCTGTTCAAGTTATTTGATTTTTTTTTTTTCCCTGACATCTTCACTCTGATTCACCTTATTTTTCACTCCAGCTAACAATAATAGGAATTAGTAATGGAGAAATAAGCTCTCTACCCCTCATACTTTCTTGTGCCTTCCAGGCACAATACTAACTTGGTAATTCAGTTGAAACCTTGAGCAGGAGGGCAGAGTTAAAATCTGATCCAGAAGTCCCTATTTTTATTTTACTTTATTTATTTAACATTTCATTATAGCCCCATATGAGTACATGCCTGATAGAAAGCATAAATGCACAGAGCCAAATTTTCCTTGGAGGGCTCTATTCTGCACGAGGTGTTAAACAGCTGCACAACCACAATATCTGCCTGGAGAAGTCCCACTGCAATAAATGGAATTACCTGGGTGGTGTAAATAAGAGCAGATTCTAGCCCCAAGGCTACTTGCAGTTATTTTGATTTTTATTGCTGGCCAACAGATGAATACTCTTTCCCACAACAGCCTGCCAATAAAATAGACTGTTATGATTCTGGTGTTTTCCTGTCTTAATTAATTGAAATTGTTATTAAAATTCCTTGGTCATCCAGACAATACCAAAGTATGTGGGAACCCTTTTTACTCCATTTTAATTGTTGTCAGCGCTGTCCAAGGTATGCACTGTAAATGGGAAAAAGTGTGATATCCTTTGTTTAAATCTCAAACTGGAAAAGCTTGCCTGATGCTCCAAATAATAACTAAAAAATAATATCATGACTATTTCTTTATATCGTGTAAGGGATTCAGAATTCATTAAGTGTGCTGGTGAGACCTTCTTTAAAAGGAAATAGTAATGCATAGACTACATTTGCTAATTCATCTCTTTTTATCTGGATTCAAAGCCTGAAAATGATTCTCAGCTGCAAGGATGTGTGTCTGTGACACTAACTCAGTCTTTCTGGGTGTTGCATTTATTAGAGGAAATGCTCAGTAGACTGCAAGAATGACTGCAGGGGCTTTTCCAAAGTAACTTAGGGGAAAATCTCCAGCATTTTCTGTATTTATTCAGAAGAACACAAGTAAGCACACAAAAACATTACATGTTGTTGGTCTCTTGTGGTGTCAGGTATGTATAGTGTACAGTGTGAAGGAGGGGTACATGTATTTTAAAGCTGAATATTCCAGGAATAGTTTAGATTTTGCTGCTTTTGGTCATATGAAAGCAGAGGAACATCCTGTCCCCAAATGGGCTTGTTTCAGGAATGTGAGCAGGAAGAAAACTGGGCCACAGGTTTCAACTGGCTTTTCTCAACCTATACTTCAGTGTTTGCATGCTTAGGTGTCTTTCCATTAAAATAGCGGGGATGCTCCAAGGTAAGCTAAATTCAAAATGCTGGGGGTTTTGTATTTTTTTTTTCTTTTTGGTAAGTCTGTATTTCATGGATAATAAGCTTTCCTCAGGCTTTCGTTTTTTGGCTGTGAAGGTGATTCATCCAAAAGGGAGCCCTGCTAGTACTGTGTGGAAATCGGCTTCAGAGCTCATTGGAGCTGGGCACTTCAGACAAGCTTTTTGTGTGTGAGGAGCTGATCTGCTTAGGGCCTACACAGCTACCCCTGACTCACTGTGCTAATGTAAGGAAGGCACAGGTTTGGTGCTGACAGGCAGCAGGGATGATGCTGAAGCTGCTGCCTCGGTTTCCCTGACTGGGGACATGACAGTTTGTCTTGCAGAGACTACGTGAAGTTGTTGAGTATTTATAAATCCATGTGGGGAGGCACATTCCCACCCTCTGCCAGGCAGAGGAGCATTAAGAGGCTCTCAGTCAGCCTAGGAGTCCTGTGCAGCAAGAGAAGGCTGGGATATAAAGAGATAATTCAAGAGCAGTGGGAGAGCTGTGCCCTTGTGGGAAAGAGAGTTCTGGAGATGTGTGTTTGAGGTGCAGCAGGATCCTGAGGTGATCAGGCAGCAGAAACTGCTGTCTGTTGTTAACTCCACTGGCTGTGCGGGAGCTGCTGAGGATGTGCTTGGTGGTGGGCAGTGGTGGAGGGAGGAGGAAGCGGGGGATGTTATACCCTCAGGTACTCCAGGTGAAGCTGTGATGCTTCTTGGGCAGATGAAACTATTTGCAGGATGTTATCAGGGTTCTGTGGGTGGCTGTCTGGATGTGGGGTGAACTGAGCTTGCTCTGTGCAGAGACAGGGGTTGTGTTGGCTCAGATGCAGGAGTGAGAATAGTTATATGTCCTTCAGGAATAGGTTAATGCCAGAAGTGGTGGCACTGCTGTCAAGCAGCCCTTGAGCAGTTAGCTGATAGTTCTGGTGCCTCCAGAAGTGGGACCACAGGCAGAGACAGCCTGCCCCTGTGTCAGTGGGGCTGAAAACTCTGATTCTGACTGTACTGGACCTGATCTATGTGTATGTACTGTCGCTTTTCTTGAGCTGTCAGACATTCCAGTAGCTGGCTTGGGACTGGTGTCGTTGCAGGGGTCAGGAGGCCTGAAGGATCTGAGCTGAGTCTGTGTGGTCAGTTTGCCTGTTGTGTGCTCTTTGGTGCCTCCCTTATTTCTCACATTAGCTGGAGTTCGCCATTGCTGTGTGTTTGATAGGGGAGATATCCCTGTTCTTTGTTACTCTTGCTATGTAAATTATACTGTTTACTGCAATATGTAACTACAAAGATATACAATTACACAATCTTTCTTCCTACTTTAAAATAGTAACCCTCTACCATTAAGCTGCTTGGAAAAAACCTAACTTTCATGGCAGATCTTTTCCTAAAGAAAGCTCACTTATTTCTAGGACATGTGTTCTTTTAAAGTTGTCAAGAGCTAGGGTAATATTAAATACATACAAACAAATGTGTACTCAATTTAATAATTGGGTGGCTGGTTGTATACTAAAGTAACCTTATGAAATACAGATATGAAAAAGCAAATTGACTTTGACATGTTAAACATGTTGGATAAAAGCTTATCGGGGGCTGTGAAGAGTTCTGGTAACAGCAGTGAGTAGTATTATGAATAATCAGTCTTGTTTCTAGATAGCAGCTTCATTGTTAGGCAGAATAAATGATTTTGCTCTGAAATATCATACTGTTGCTGCACTTTCTTCATCTCTCTCTATCTATATATATCTCACACTGATTGAAAGCTCTGGTGAGTTTTACTTGATTCCCCCACATGGTAAAAATTTACAATGGTATGAAAGTTATGAAATAACACTTTTATTTAAAGGAAAGGTCCAAACAATAAATGAATTAATTGACAGGCAGATGAAAATAACTCTTCTGGTCATCTGAAAAAATTATATGCTGTAAATACAACTATAGCGGTTTTTAGCAAATGCCAGACTAATGTGAAAAAGTATGTTCGGACTAACTTCTTGCAGCTCTGCAAATGCACAATGCAGGCTCCAACATTTTGCTACCTCTTAGCTGAAGGGTAGAGTGTAATCTATCCAGAAAGAGGTTACCAGAGTTTGCAGTCCTTCTTTTGGTTTTTCAAGAACAAGTTTAGGCTCTTGTCCTTCAATCCCATAGGATTTTCCATGTTCTTGTGAACACGTGCTCGTAGGAGACTCTAAAAGCCTGGAGTGCTACCATGCCATTCACTTCTTCCACTGCCTGTTGGCGGCAGTCACATCCTGGTCCCAGGCTCTGATTGCTTGAGCAAGGAAGGAATTTCCCATATGTCATAACCAAGCCAGGAAAATAAGCTTATCTTGCTTCTGTAACAAGTTGCAGCCTGTAATGGGAGCTGGGATAACTGAAGTCTGCAATCCATAGCCTTGGAGATGGCAAAGCTGAGACAGCCTCAGGGAAGAGTGTTGGCAGACAGAGGGCAGGCAGGAAGGGGACTTATACTGGTGCCATTCCTGCTGCTACATTTTTTTTAGAAGAGGCAGTAGAACCTTTCTACCTCTGCCTTTCTCCCTGGAGAGTGTATCCCAGTCTTATTGCTCTGTATGATTCAGTGATACTGTCTCTACTGTTGTTCTGTGCATACTTTGGATAATCCTTGGAGGCTTTTTTAACTCTTTGGACAGAAGGTGCTGAGAATATTGTCTCTGCTCCAGCTGAGAAAAAGAAGCTAGGAAGTTTTTACTTCCTTTCCTTTAATACTCTTCCTTTATTTCTGTTCACCAAATTTCAAACATTTCTAGGTACCCTGTTTTTCTGACTCTTCTCAAGTCTGTTTTCTGCCATCTACAAACTCTGGCTTGTTTTTAATTCTGTTTTCCTTATTGCTTAAAAGCAAGACTGGACACAACCAAAATTCCCTGTAGCATCCCCTGCAAAACATCCTCCCCACTTTCTGCTTGTAATCCTTTGTTTATGGTATTTCAGCCAATTCTCGATTAAGGATCATGTGACAGTGTTTATATTCAAACTGAATGCAATTAATAAGTGTCAAGACATCATGAAATGCTGTGTGAGTTGTGTGCTAAAAGACAAATGTTCTATATCTAGGCCTTTCCCTTCAGGCAATTAATTAGATAATATATGTTTGAAAGGGTTGAATCTGTCAGTCAAGCCAGAGATCTGTAAATCCATGTTGAAATTCATATGGCAACACTCATCAAAACACTTAAATGTGTGCTTAAGTCTTTTCTGTGTTCAATCAAGTACATAAGCATGTGCTTAAGATTTGGGTCTCCAGGCAGACCCATTGAGATTAATGACTGAAATGTTTTTCATCTCTATGCACCAGATCTCCATCTTGCTACCAGGAAAACTGCAGCATTCATTTACCAAGAGCAGAGTCATTCTGAATCCAACACTTCAATAGATATTCAGTGCACTTATTTAAAGCACTGGACTTATTTAAAATGATGCTTAGGAATGTAGTTTCTTTTCTGTCTTCTAGACATAGTTAAAGTCCTTTAGGATGAGTATAGGACTCATCTACAAACACTTATCAGTGGCTCTGTTTCACATCCATAAGTATTTATGGCAGTCTTTTCCATTGGCCCCTTAATAGTTCCTTGTGAGGTCAATGTGGTCTTTACTACATTTGAGTAAATATTCTTTTCCTGTGAGCTGGAAAATGGGAAGCCCTAAGAAGTAGCATGGCCTTTGCTGACACTACAAATTTGCTGAGGACTCCTCAGTTCCCAGAAGTATTGGGGCATTTACCTGGGAGCAAAGTATCAAAGATACTTTGCAATATAGGATGTTGCCTTGAGGCAGAAGAGCAAACCTGTCTCTTCATTAGGCCTGGCTAGTGCTCCTGCTTGCCTAGATAGGCTGTCTTTGACATGGCTGTGTAGATGGTGGGCAGCTTGGTAGGGGTGTCCAGAATACCCTGCACTTTTGCAGAGGCTGCTCTTTTATTGGTCACAGTAGAACAATGTCTCCTTGGCTATAACAGCTACCGTCTGACTAACATGCTCTGTTTTGGCCCAAAACTTTTCTTTTCCTTCAAGAAACTGCAGGCTATAAACAGCCAACATTTTCCTGGAAGAAAACAGTAAGAAGGGTAATAGGTTCAAACAGGTAGAAATAAATTTAGCTGTTCTAGAGGGCAGAAATGGAAAAGAGAGCTTGACTGAGACAAAACCCTGACATTTCCACTGGAGTCAATTAATCATAACTCTTGAAGAATGATGAAGCTCCAAGTTCTGGAGTTCTGGGAACTGGTATTAGGAATACAGGTTTGAACATGGTGACCCACATCTGGAACGCCTGCAATTCTATAAGCTAAGCTACTAGTATAGGACAATCACTCTGAAATGTCAGCTCCTGTTCTGCCAAGACTCACATGCTTCTCTGAAACCAGAATTAATACATTTAAAGGCAATGGCCACTACTTGGCCTGCCAACACGGCCCTGGCTACTATTAGAATGAAGCTATTGGAGTTTGCTTCTGCTTTCCAGTAGTTGGTGTTTCTGCCAAAGGGTAAAGGGCACCAAAAAGGTCAAATGGGTAAAACTGAAAGCAAGTTTCGGATCCCCATGCTATTTCTTTCCAGGGACTGCCCGTATTGCCCTAGGGTGTTGACATTATAGTGCCAGAAGAATGGATGGTTTAAAGCCTGAGGGAGAGCAGATTTGCATCCTCACAAAGTCCTTCATTAGAACTCCAAGAGGAAAATGTCTTCATGTGATACAGCACTACACTGTGATCAAATCAGAATGAAAGTGCTGCATTAGAGTTCAAGAAACCATCAAGTGAATCCAAAATGTAGTTGTGAAACAAGAAGGCAAAATCCATAGCCAACATTTCAGAATGAGATAACCAGGGCTGAGTTAGATTTGAGTGACCTCTAACATAAATTAAGGGTAAATCAAGGGTGACTGGTGGTGTAAAATCTAGTGAGTGAGTCCACAGTGTTGGCTGCTGTAGCCTGTTATGAGGCAGTAGAGTTTGCCCCAAGGCCTTTTTTAGCTAAGGCAAACCTTTCTGAGAGCTCTGAGCCAGCCCTCAAGGGTGTACCTGGCTTTGTGGTGTGTGCTGGTGCCCCAGCACGCTCAGGAGATGTTGTTGTGTTCAGTTGAGTGCTGTTAGCAACAAGGCTGGAGGGCAAACTACCAAAACCCTTACGGCTGAGAAATAGGCAGTCAATTGGCAATGGCTTATGAATACGTGCAAATTTTTAGCACTGGTTGAATCTGCCCTGCTTGGAGGCAGGCCCATCTCATGTGATGGTGAGTAACCCAATACCATTTTCCTGGCAAGTGGTGACTTGATGCCAGCATTATAAGTAATCCAGGGCAAAGCAAGGTCAAGTGTTCAGGTAACACAGGTGTTCTTAAATAATCCATGGGCCATGATTAGCTTTGGTGATTTCTTGCCCTCCCCCTTGTTTTTCTGTTGCTTTCATACAAGATCTCCCAGCTTCCAGGCCGAACTTCTGGAAACTGAAAGCTGCCTTCTCTATCACACACAAGTGGACTGTCAAAGTGGATCAGCAAGTTGTGTTCTCATCATCCTTAATCATAAGGACAGACGGTATTTCACAGCTTTTCACTGTTGAGCATTTGTAGCCATCCTAATAGAAAATACTGTAACTAGTAAGCAACATTTAGGTGGCTTCCTTGTATTTTTTATTTATTTTGGTGCAGCGGAAACTATAAACACAACTTAGCATCTAGATCAGTACAACCTCCACCAAGAACAGGTCACATGCAGGGAAACCCAGCCAAGTGTCATCATTCCTGAAGCAACCTTGTTGCAACAAGTTGTCTTTTACTTAATCTATTCCATTGGCCCAACTCCTTTGTTCTCAGGAGGTGTCGTGTTCTTGTTTTCAGTTGTTGACTTGGCTAACTTTTTTCAAGTAGCTTCTCTTCAAATTCTCTAATAAACACTATTTAAATAACTTGAACTCAATTAACTGTCAAGATAAATGAAGATAACTGTGCTAATAAGCTCATGGGTAATGTGAGGTGATCATCTTGAGATCTGGCTAAAATTCTGTTCATACTTAGTTGGAGGCCACTACTTAGTCACAAACACACTGGGAAAGATCACGGGTTCAGGGTCTAACACTTGGTATGGAAAGGTGGACTGAATTTCAAGATGATGTATGCAAAGAAAAAAATCCTTATTCTGTATCCCCATATTGAATTTTAAAATCAGTTTTACAGAACTTTATATTTTCCTACTGCACAACCTCTGCTGCATGGTGGTCTGCCTTGCTCTCCTGAGCCCTTCCATGTTTTCACATTCTCCTCTCAACATGTGTTTGGGCTAATTCCATTACTAAGAAGAAATCAGGGTTTGGGCAGAGTGAAAGACTGCAAAGTCATCTCTGGGAATGTGGGGTGAAATGACAGCCAGAGAGATGCTTCTATTGCTTTCTTGTTTGCTTTGAATGTGTTATTCAGGCTTTATAGAATCCATCAGACCCAAAAGAAGTTTTGACAAGGAACTGTTGATTTTGGTTGAATTGCAATGGGAAATGGAACTGCTGCACAGCCTAGGAAGAGGAGCTGAGGCAGGCAGAAAAAGAGAGGTTGCATCTTGATTTGAGTAAATTCTTGGAATCCAAAATTTGCAGAACCTTTCTATCCCATAGGGTAGAGTGGAAAGTGTGAAACTTTCATTTGTTCCTTAGATGAGTTAAGGATTTACTGTGCCTACTGTTCCTCTTTCTCTTCACCTTCTTTCCCTCCCTCCCTCCCTCCCTCCCTTCTGCCCTATCTCATGAGTCAGAGTGGGTGTATCACATGTAATTAGTCTAGATTGCTGTTCGTGTTGGGACAGCTACCTTGCACAACTATCTTTCATCAAGAAAAATCTGCCAACTGAATGACCTGCAGCAGATAGCCAGGTGACCTATTCCACTTGAGAGACTGCTGTGCAGTTTGATGCTTGTTGGATTAGGAAGTGTGACCACAGTAATTAGCGGGAAGTTTCTGGATCTGGATACAGCACATTAAATGCAGTCTGGCCCTTGAAGAAATCTGACCTTGGTAAATGAGAGTGGGCAGGCTGGACTGGGGTGCAGAGATGAGATGGGCAGGAGAGGATGTGAGAGAGATGGATTTAATGTCAGAGAGCTTGTCACGGGCTAAGGCTGGACATGCTTTTTTTCAGAGGCTGCAAAAAGAATTGCTTGCAGCTCTGTGACAGAGAAAGGTATGAGTTAAAACAGATTGACTTTCCTCCCCCAGAACACACGTGCTCCTTAAATACCAGGGGAGTACAAAGGGAGCAAGTCTTTAAAAAAAGATTTGTTCTATAGATTGCAAAGATGTGCAATTATTAGCAGTTGTACAATTTGTGGGAGGCAAATGTGCACGTGGGGCTTTTATGATGTGCAAGTAAAGCAGAAAGATAGAGGGAAGGAAAAGGCATGATCTCCAAATGCCCATCTTTTCTATCAATAAATGTTCCTTTAGAGGCAAGGGCTTGGGTGTTTCTTTTTCCCTTGGTGTTCTATGCGCTTGTATTAGTCACACCCATTTATTTTTGGCATAATTCATGCACTATTTGAAACTTGGCAAGAGTAGGGATGTTATGGCCAACAGTCAGTCTTGCTTCAGGAGTTTCTATGAATATGAATGCCTGAAGTTCATATAAGCTTACTCTGTTGCTATAGCAACAGATTTGTTGTGAAATCCCGGTATTTTAAAGGCTAGATTCTGTAAATTAACTTCATCTTCACTATGTTTGATGCTAGTGATTTGTACATGTATTGTTTTCAGTGAAGTTGCAAATATTAGTGAAATGGATGTATTTGAGGACTTAATGAAATTATATTTAATCACAAACAATTCCAGCACTTAAGATCAAAGTAAACTAGTTTTGTGTCCCATCCAGTGAGGGGCTGAGTGCCCCCAGATCAAGCAGAGTTCAGAAAGAGTTGAAGGTGCTGAATAACACAGCTCAAGGTGCTGTGGAATGGTGCCTTACACATAAATAGTGCAGACCCTGCCGAGCATCCGACACTTACAGGGATGTATTCAGTGGTAAAACAACAGGATAGGAAGTGTCTCATAGAAGCAGAATAGGAAAAATCTGCTGGAATTATTGTTATTTTTTTTTAAGGGGTATATTGAAATATGCTTTAGTTTTTCTGCTTGCTCAGGGATGTTTGAATCTGAGTTGACAATAAGCCCTGTCCAGGCAAACCTCTGCACTGAAGTGCATATGTTCTGTGTGGAAACAGGGGTCATTGCAGGTTCAGGGTCTTACTGCCTCTTCATGAAGGGCCATCAAATACACATAATAAACTAACTTGGGAGTGGAAAGGAAGTAGGAGCTCTTTTTTTTCTTTTCCTGCTGTTTTCTTTCAGTGGACTAATCATGGTGTAATGTAACTGTAGTAAGTTAACAACTACAACACCTCACTCTCACCCCCTCCCCCCCTACTCCCCCAATGCAAATGGGCTTTCCAGATAGATTAGATCCTTTTTAAACAGATACTGGAGCCCGATTTCCAGTTTGTAAGTCCTCGGGCCTCCCAGTGTTTGCAATTGTTGAAGTAAATGGAACCCCATGAAGTGTGTAAAGCTAAACCTGTGTTTGAGCATTTGCAGGATCCAGGTCCAGAAACAGCTTACACCAAACATCTAAAAGGGGAAATGAATGCCAAATTAATGGCTTTCCTTACTCTTTGACTTGGGTGCCTCTGGTATTTCAGGGGCTTAGAGGTTTATGGGCTGCCGGGTCATTCCCATTCTGCTAACAGCGTACTAGAGAAGGGGGCAAGACCCTGCAGACCAAGTGACCTTTTAGCAGTAGCTTAAGGGGATAGTTCTCTTTATGGAAGTGGGATGACTTGCAAAACTGTATTTTATTACAAAGCTGGTTTTGGTTAGACCAGTACATAGAAATATCTGAAGCACAAAACTTTGATTTTGTGGTTGCAGTCTTTAAATATTTAAAACTCACCAAAATCCATTTAAGATTAGTTTCATTTTTACTTAAAAGCTGCTCCCCCAATTCATGTCAAGTTTCACTTTTTATCCTGGTTTTGCAGCCAAGGATAAAGTAAAACTATGAAATTTTGGGGTGGGAAAAAAGAGGGTGCTGGTGGCAAGAAGATAGGCTCAAGAGTGTCTGGACACATTTGTTTTTTAAATATATCTTTGCTGAAGATTTTGCAATAACCATGTACAATAAGCAATGTACAGGCTTGCCAAAGCAATTATCTGATTTCCCTTTTAGAGTACAAAACAAACTTACTGGCATATTCAACAACAGTTCAGATTACCAATGACATTTTTTTATTGCTGTAGTCTAAAACAGGAGGTGGGTTGGAATAATCTGTCTTTTGTAAGGATTGCAGCTTTTCTTGTAGTAAAGAATGGATATAAACTGTATTTTAAGGACAATCAGAAGCTTTCTAAGAACAAGATGGGCACCTGATAATCAAATATATGAATGGAGCAAAGTATGTACAGTTCCTAATTCATACAAAGAAAGACTCCTGAGCAGTTTCACAGGGCACATTTGGAGATAGAGAGGGAAGTTACGGATGAATCAGAGTCACTGATGATGGTTTTCCTTGTCATCTCTGAGATCAATGAATATGTATGTCTGTACTGCAGAGCTACAGTGTACTGCAAAGCTCAGAGCTGGCATTAGGTACACACAGTTTGCTGGCTTCACCCTTGGACTTTCCTCGTTTTCTTTCTGTCCATTTCCTCATCTCGTTAAGCTATGACCCACCATCTGACAGAATTACACTTCCTGCGTTTAGGAAGTATCAGGTTCACTTCTCACCTGGCCACTGCCTGCAGGGACTGTTCTACTGTACTGGTCCTTACTGTTACATCTTTCCCATGGAAAGATTCATGGAATCATAGAATCATAGAACGTCCTGGGTTGGAAGGGACCTTAAAGATCATCTAGTTCCAACCACACTGACATCTCTCATGAGACCGGGTTGCTCAGAGCTCCATCCAGCCTGTCCTTGAACACTTCCAGGGATGGGGCATCCATAACTTCTCTGAGCAACCTGTTCCAGTGCCTCACCACCCTCACAGTAAAGAATTTTTGCCTTATATCTAATCTAAACCCACTCTCAATTTGAAGATGTTCCCCTTTGTCCTGTCACTCCATGCTCTTGTAAAACATCCCTCCATCTTTCTTGTAGGTAGTTCCCAGTTCTACCATTTTTAAAGATGGGTACAATGTTTCCCCTTTTCCAGTCACTTGGGACTTCACCTGACTGCCACAGCTTTTCAAATATCGTGGAGAGTGGCTTGGCAACTACATCAGCCAATTCCCTCAGAACTCGGCGATGCGTCTTATCCAGTTCCACAGGCACAATGATGTTTCCCTCCTTTTCCATTTATGTGCAGTGAATCTATGCAGGAGACTGATCTGTCTGCACCTTAATCACTTCTGTTTTCTCTGTTTGGTGGGAGTTAATTTCATCTGTGCTGGCTCCTTAAACTGGTCCACATGTATGACCATCAATCACAGTGCAAGGAAGGAGACTGGCTTATGTGACTTGTATTACAGAGATGAAGATGGGATCAACACAGTCTTGAACTGAAGCTACTGTGGAACCTTATCCATAGGCTTGGATGCTTGAAAAGGGAGAGAACTTAGAAAAAGAAGGATGGGGTTGCAGATAGAGTTGAATTCTGCATATAAAGGCATGGGGCATTTATCATAGTGTAGAGACATAACCCACACATTGCTGAGGCCTTGTCTCAAGACAGACAGGTTGTGTTTTAGAAGCTGGAGCAGGGACTGAGGGTTTGTGAGGGCAATGTTGTTTCAGGCCAGCTCTGGCTGAGATACTGAGCTGGCTTCTCCTTAAGGTTAGATTCGCTTGCACAGAGACCTGAGCTATCATTGTGGGGATGGTCAAACACCCAACATGTGTAAGTTCCAGTTCACAGAGAGGATTTCTGTGTTGTTCTTTTTTAAGTGGTATCCAGTTGCTGTGTTCTTGGTGCACAAAAAAAATTGGAGGTCAAGATGAATCTAATATAGAAGGTCTTACACAAGCCTGTCTTTAGTCTGCCTGGTGTGTAGCTAACCTGCCTCTGGGTGCAGGAAGAAGGCAGGTAACCAAAACTTGGAGAGGCATCCCAAGGCATCCTTTGCAGTGCTTGTTGCTTGCTGAGCTGGCTGGGAGCTGTACCTTGCTGTGCTTCCAGAGCAGGAGCATTTGCTGCTTGGAGTCAGTACCAGAGAGGATTAGAGTTCAGCCCTCTGCTGGGACAGACTGTTCCACATCACACTGTGTCCATTAGGTTTCCACGCAGACACACTCTTGGCTTTCCAAGGTGCAGATGTTGACCTTCCCTTGAAAAGTCTTGATAGGCAGCCTGACCACATTCCCTCAAAGATGGGGGATGGCATATGAGACTTTTGGCTCCCTTAAAGAAGACAAACACAATGGGGCTTCAGTACAATGACAAATTACTGCCAGGATCAGGAGGCAGGCAATGCTCTGCATGCTCTAATGTGGTGTAAGTAGCTCTACTGGCTCCTATCTCTGGCTTATTTTGACATTTTCTGGCAAAGCAGAGCAATGTGTTCCTCCCCCTCCTTCTTCCCCTTCTCCATTATTTGTTTTGTATGTTTAATTGGCAAATTGGAGCAAGTGTGGAAGCTTGGAAGCTTGTTTAGCCTGGAGCTTGGCTTTCTAACAAACAGCTGGCCCCAGCTCCAGGTCCAGATAGTTTGTTCTGGACACTTGAAGGAAATGCATACTTTGCAAGTGGTCCATTGAATGTCACTATGATGCTCTGCAGAAATTCAACTCTAATGAGGTTTGTCTGGTTGCAAACAAGATGAACAGAAAGCAGTTTGGAATTGTTTTTTTTTTTTGGTTTTTTTTTCCCCAGTTTGGGCTGCTGAGCTCATCTCTTATTCTAACTTCATTTCTTTAGCACAGTGGTATCTTGTCTTCATTCACTCCTTTAGATGACCAGGGAAATAATACCATTTTAAGGGGCTTGTTAGATTTAGCTTATTGGTTTCTTTGCTTTTAGTTTTGGGACAGAGAAAGCTCTGTGGAAAGTCAAGTCACATTACGACTGCATTACTAGGAAAAGTACTGCTGGCTCACCTGTTTTAGGCTATGCCTGTAAAGAGCAGGATTACACAGGACTTGCTGTCCCTGGACTTCCAGTATTATCCCTCATCATACCTAATTATCCTCTGCAAGAGAACTGAAAAGGCCTCACTAAGGTTATGCAAAAAGAGAAGTAGCTGTGCAGTAAGAGGCTCCTGCACCCCCTTGTGCTGCTGTCCTACTCTCTTAGCAAGATGAATCAGCAGTACAAGGAGTAACTGGAAAGAAGTGGTGATCAGGAGCAAATGGACTGCGAACACAATGCCTGTAATTAGTGAGATGAGTTGGTTTTGGGTTTTTTTTCACGACTGTTATTGCTAATGAGAAGAGTTATTTTTTCCAGTTCTTGAATTGCAGGTTTGAAGGAGGAGTAGAAGCAGCTAAAAAGTATTAATCAGTGAGCAAAGGGAGAGAGATGTTGTCTTTCTTAGGCAATACAGGCTTGCTTTGTTTCTGGGTTCAGACTTTCGGAGTCAAATTCTGGGCTGATACTGTCGGGGAAGAAGAGGTGTGCAAGGGAAAGCAGAGTCAGCTCTCAGCTCCCCATACCTGGCCTCGAAACACTGCAGGGCAGTGGCTGCAGGAGTTGTGGTGTCAGGAGCGTGACCTGTGGAGATTTCAGGTAGAGCCACTGCTGCTCTCAGTTAAGAAAGGTGCTATCCCAGGTGTACCTTTGCAAGGTAGGTAGTTAGGATGCCTGAAGGAGTCTGCCCTCTCAGCTTCCCATCAGTTTGACACCTGTGCACACAATAATAGGGGTGTAACTCCTTTCCTTTCCCTCTCATCTGCTGCCTGAACTGTATGTGTGGTCACTGCCTGGACTGGTGTAAGTCCAAACAAGCCCACTTAGATTTAGTCGTCACTGTTCAGTTCAGTGATTGTTAACAAGCCTTGCCCTTTTAACTTGGGTTATTTTTACCAGGAATTGCTGTTGTTTTATTTAGCCTGACTTGTTCAGAGCAGAACTTAGCTGTTGTTGCATGATTTGCCCTCTCTTACTGTCTTCTAGCAGAGGTTGAAGGGTGGGCAGTGACTGAGGTAGGTCTTCTGTGTTCAGAAGAGAATATATGAAAGCAGTAGCAGTTTTATAATTGCTCATCTATAAACATGTCAGCATTAAGGGTGTGTGTAGATTTACTTTTGTGAGTTTATGAAATAAATCCCACATCTAAAATAATTAAATCAAGACAAAGGGTGTCAACCAGGTTTGGGAAGAATACATTTAATCGTGTTGTCTGACCTGTGGTAAATACGCATGTACAAGCACTTAGTCCCTGAGCTGATAGTATACTTTGAGCATAGCTAATTTCTGTTGTTGACAGTGACTCTAATCCAGATGAGTTGAAGTCCTTCCTTAGACTCTGTGTCTGTGCATGGGTAATTACCAGACCCGAGCTGATGCTCAATGTCTTGAAAGTGTCTGATGTCCAAGACTCACTCATCATACAAAAATTGGGAAAAATCTGTGGCAGGCAAGCTGTCTTTTTGCTTTGCTTAATAGCAGGCCTCAATACTAATGAATACTCATTGGTATCACTGGAATATGGAGATAGCACACCAAATCCCTTTGAAGTTTGTTTGCAGTTCTCCTAAAAGCAAGGGGAACTGTGCCCATCAAAAACATCTAGTCCATGGTGTATTTTGCAGAGCATGAGTATACTTCTTATCCTTGTAGAGCATTTCACTATGCCAGGAGACAGGAATCCCGGTAACTGCTCTTCCTCAGCTTATTCAATAATGCAGAAACCTGCTTCTCATCTGGAAGGACTGCTGGAAGATTTTCTGTCACAGTATTTAAAATTTCCTGTTTGCCCAAGAGCGGAATCCCTCCAAATTCTTCCCTGGGGAAACTTAAGCCATAGTATGAGCAGGGAACTGTATCACTTGGAAATCTGATGCTGGAGAAATCTATCTTGACCAGCATACCTGGTAAGGAGTGGCCTGTGCTGTCAGGTTCTGCACACAACTTTACAAAATAGCACTTAAAATTCTTTAAAACCTCAAGAGCACTTTGCAAGCATCAGCTAATCTTGGAAGTGCCCCCTCCTTTTGTGAGGTACTAAAATAGGTGACTTTATTCTAAACTGAAAACTAAGAAGATGACCTTCATGTAGGTAAGTGTGTTAACTCCAGGCCACCCGATGCAGATACAAACCTTGGTTCCTGCCTCTGTGTTTCAGCCTGCAGCTTGGAGCATGTCAGGACTGCAGGTGAGGGACCACGGCTGCAGGGAAAGTCAAAGCTCTGCAGGGGCCAGTTTGCAATACAAAACCAGTCATGGTTGCATTAAATACCTTCATGTCCTGGTTAGATCACAGGAAGCAAAGGTCTCCAGCCAAGCCTGTGTCCGTGACTGCCTTGAAGAAGTAAAAGCCTGCTGTATCCTGCTCTATAATAAGCCTCCAGCTGGACTCTAATTAGGCAAATACTATTACATATCAGCCCAGAAATTTGGGCTCAGTGTGGATTCAGTTCTTTTCCCGTAGAAGCCAGATGAAGTGACATCTCTGGCTTCAGGTTGGCTCAAAGTCTATGTCTTATGGGGCTGAATCACAGTTTCAGTCATTAGAAACTCCTTTTGACTCAAATGTTTTGGTAACACCATTTCTTTCTGGAATCAGTATAAAATATAAGCGAAAATAAACCAACTTCAGCTTCCGATTAATATTTTTTTCCCCCTAGTGAATGAAGGAATCTGGGCACATCAGCTGTCTGGCCTGGAAGCAACTGGCAATGTTTCAAGTACATGGACGTCTTTCCAGTTTTCGAAGAAGCTGTGTGTGGGTTGCCTCCGACTGATAGATGAGCTTCGGAAATTCTGCCCTTGTTTTTAGATATTTTCAAATATTTGGAGAACAATATTAAAATAAATGCCTGACAAAATGCTGATTACACTTTTCAGTATTTCCGTGGTTGCACAATAAGGACAGCACATGAAGAAAGAGCTGAAAGTTACATTATCATTGTAGGAGCAGCAAAAGTGTCAACATTGATTTAGGAACAAAGTCACACAGACGATTTTATTTGTTCCTGATCCTCCTCTGTGATACTTCAGTCTGTTTACACAGTGTTACCCAGACTGACATTTCCTATGTGTGTCCAAATTAGTTTAATTTAAAATTGCAATGCATATTGAAGACAGAGAATTACAGCTCATGTGCAGTAATCTTCCAGAAATTCACCATTGCTACTGATTAGCTTTTATTAACACCACTAACTACTGAATTCAGACAGAATGTTATTTCAGATCACATTAAACTGATGATGAGTGCAGCATTTCTATTGTTTGGAGCTGACACAGATCCACTGGAAAAATTATTCCCTGAGAGGTACAGATGGATTTTTTCAGCAAATCAGAACACAAAATGCATTTGTTTTAGACTCAATATTCTAGACCAAGAAAATACCCTGAACTGTGTCACATTGTCTTTTAAAAAGGTATGTTTCCAAAATCAGGGGGGAAAAGTATTCTGGATAATAAATAAATCCTTTCAGCTTCAAAGAGTCCACTGTGGTAAGGATGAATGAAAACACAGAGTTTAGGAATATGAGGAAAGTGGTTTAAGTAACAAGACTGAATAGCAAAGCCCATCAAAGCCATTAAGGCATAAACCAACAGATTTTAAAAAGTGAGAGTTGAAGATTATTTAGCATGGTGTGGAGGCTTTGCAGAACCCATTTCAAATGAGGATGGAACAAAAGAATGAGCAATTGCAGCTTTAGGGGAGATTTATTTCAGTGGAAGGGAAAACACTTGCTCTCTGATACCAATTAACCAACAAGAGGACGGCGTCACAAGCCCCCGATATTAAAAATGTAAATCCCAAGCCCAAGGGTGCCTGAAATGCAGGTCATACAATTTGAGGAGAGAATGCATAAAGAGATAACGAGACTTGTATTCAGACCACATCGGCTGCCTGATTATCTCCTTGCCTTCTGCCTATTCTGCTGGCTTACAATAGGAGAGTGTCGGGAGAGAGGCACAGGAGGCTCCACGGATGAACAGGATCACCTTGGGAAGTGGGGTGAAGTTGATCAACTGTGTGTCACAAAGGTTAGGAAAACAGAAGATTAAAACCTGATACGGTACTAGGAGGCAAACAGGTGAGAGAGAAGCAACATAAAGGAACTGTGGCACAGTTTTTGCACTCTACGACCCTGAGGCCTTTGTGTGGGGCTCTAAATCAGTGGTTCCCAACAGAGGGCATGACAGGAGTCTTTTGGAGCCTCTCGGAGAGATAGGATGCATTTACTTACTCTCATAAGGGGTCATGAACTCAGCTGAGACCATGACATCCAGAAGCAGGGTTTCAGGGTGTCATGAGCAGCATGGGAATCCTGCTGCAGATGTGCTCTTTGCAGCTCAAAAGACAGCATGAGCCAGATGGACCACAGGGATTCTGGCTGGGAAACTTTGGACCAGCTGCATGCCATGTTCAAGGGGGCTGTGGATTTCAGTGGGACAGCTAAAAAGCTAAGCATCTTTATTAATACTGATGCAATTAAGAGCCCACGTTGCACCCCTGAGGATCTGCCTGAACTGAAGATTTGGATCTGGAATCTCTCAGGCCTTGGGCTTGATTCCAAGAGGCAAAATGGGCTATTTTGATAACACCAGCTCACTCCCATGCTGCCAGGGCAAGAGGGGAATGGTGATGGGGAGATGAGCTGAGGTTCTAGCACTGGGAGAATCATATCCTTATTCATCCCAGGTTATCTGGGTTTTGTGTTAAAGGTACAATACTTTTAATGTAGCTTCTGTGTAGTTGCTGGGGTTGATAGTACTAGTCTGATGGTAGAGAAAAAGGGACAATACTGCAAACTCCAGAATACAGCCTCAAACACAAGACTCTACTGCTATAAAAGAACCTTGGATCACGGAAATGCTATTTTTAATGACTGTAGGTGTTTCTTCATTATATTAAGAAGACATGTTGCCACAAGACAGGGCTGCCTTTGATTTATGGTAAAGAGATTGTGATAGGAATTAAATGAAAACTCATAGGAAAATTAATCTAAATAAGAATAATTGAAGAGATTCATGGTTCATTTGCGCTTGTATTCATCATACCTATTGTCTGAAGAAATACACTTATTTAAAGCCAAATGACAGATTATAATTTACTAACTTTGCATTCATGACATCACTGTATTGTCTATTCCATAATCAGAAATGCTAAGCCTGAGCAGTAATTTTCACAAAATACTATTATAGAGTTATAAATGTCATTAAACAATAGACTGAGGTAGTGCCTTGTACCTTCAATCTCTGGATTAAGAAAATTTCTTGGAATGAAAGTATTCTATTTAAAAGCAAAGGCATTGCTGTGTCTTCCCTTATGCAGTAAGTAATTTAATTTACATCTATTTCCCATGTGTTCTAGACTTTAATCTATAACTTTTATTTCTTCTTCACATTTTACTGGTCTTTTTCTCCAGTTTTGGTGGAACGTAATTCAAAGGTCCACAGCCCTTCCTTGGGAAATGTTAGAAGTGGATTTACAGTGCTGCTGGGCAATCTGAAGTTTGTAAGAGCAGAAGCTATGGTGGAAGAGGAAGCAGATACTTTGAATCAGAAAACCTAGCTGATAAGACTGTGTTGGGTTATAATAATTGCATTTAACATTCAAAAAAACTGGAGGCCATAGCAGTTTAATTTATAGGAGCACCTTTTTTGCTGCTGTTGGACTTTGATCATGACATACCACATAAAAGCTAACCAGACCTGGGATCCCCACTGCTGGAGTCATACCTCTCCCCCACCAAAAGTCACTCTGTGCATTAACAAAGTGTCTCAAGGACACTTTGACTGTGTCAAACACTGGAGCAGGTAGTTCAGTGAGCAGTTAAAGGAGGTTTGTTAGAAAAAAATCAGATGCTTCAGTCCTGTTTCCTACATCCTCCCCAGCGTGACTGTGAGATGACAAAGGTTTGAGTGGCAGACAAAGTTCTGGTTAAAACCTGTAGCTTGTCTTTCTTTTCTGGAAGTTCTTCTTCTTTAGAAACATTTGAAGCGCTGCACATCCTGCCGACGGCTTAAGTTGTTCTCCATAGTGGCCACTAGAGAGAGCGAGTGGCCAAGGTAATGCTTTGCTTAAGTACTGCCAAATGTTCCTCGAGTTGAAAAGAGCACAGCCACTCCCCGGACCAGCCTTTCAAACGCCCTTAGATGGCCTGTCCATTTTTACATCTTTTCTCTCTCCTAATACAGAGGTGTGTCTTGGAGCCTTCATCCCAAATAACTAAATCTTCCTATTTCACTGAGCAAAGTTAAGCTATCAATGTCAAGACATACTTTTCCCTCTGTTGGAGCCACACATTTCAGTTGTTGCAATGCTCTTAGAACAGCCCATTGTTCCTGTGTCACAGTAGCTCTTAGTCTTGCTGGAGGGATGTGAGGATTTTGTTAGTGGTCTGCAATTTCCCCCAAAAGAAAGAAATTCCCCCTAGTAGAAGGAATGTTTATGTTTCTGCCAGTGCTGAGGTAACACGTGTAAGTTTTTCAAGATTTCTGCATAGTTGCATTTACTTGCATTATTACATGTGTGATAAGCTATTGTTGTTCACAATGCTGGACAAGGGTTCAAAGGGACTCCTTTCAGTGGGGCTGATATGATTCAGAGGTGGATGTTCTTATTCTGACTGACAGGCCCCTGAGAAGCTGAAGAAATAAGGTGAGAAGTTGAAGGGAAACCATCATTCACTGGAATCTTAACCCACACTTTAATGCCCAGCTGGGATCTCTTCTTATCACAGAAACCACATTTTACTAATTATTTACCCTAACAAATAACCAGGCAGGCATGTTAAGAATAGCCATAGCATCACACGAGAGTGGGCTGTGAAACAAAGGAACTTGCCAGTGCCTGAGATCCTGTCTCAAAATTGTAATTGCTTAGGGAAAGTGATTCTCTACTTCATAAAATGTTATGTACTGCAAAGTGAGTGACTCATCAATATGGGGATATTACCACTAACTCTTAATGCAACTCTCCCCTCTAAAGGGCAGAAAAGCTGGGGCCTGATTCTGTTTCCATTAGAAATTATGGGAGTTTTGTAGATGACTTCAATGAAGACTGAATCAGACCTTCGTTATTTTTATGGGCTAAATGTCCTATGCATTCAGTGCTTATGCCATTACAAAGACTTATGTTTGTAATAAGAGACATATTGCTTTGGATATAAATACAGCCATGAGTATCGAATACAAAAAAAATATTTAAGCACATTGAGCCAAATTTGTCCCTGTTGTAACTCCAAAAACTTAACAGAATTACACCAGGGATAGCATAGGAGAACAATAGCAATATATGTAACTGGTAACAAAATAATTGTCCTAATCTAACCCCTTGTCCATCACTCCCAAATTTGCAGATAGCAAACATGAGTATTCAGAAAACCAGCCACCCCAGTTGCTGTAAAGGGAATACACTGGTATGACTATGACTAATATGATGTGACATGGGAGAAAATTCCTTATGGGTCCTGATGCACGGGGAACCCAAAAATCTTTTGTTATTAAATATGTGCATATGTTTTAGAAGAGTTTCCTGTCACATGTTTTGCAGTGTCTCACTTCCATTCCCACAGACTGTGAGAATCCCTGTTTGCTCTCTTAAATGCCTCTTGAAGTCCTGTAGTACTTCTTGTGCAGGTGAGGAATTTAAGCATAAAGAAAGATGAGGATGAGTTTCACAGAGGACCTTACCATAAGGATGTAAGTCCAGGGAGGGAAAGTTCCAAAACTGCTGAACAGAAAGTCTGTCGGAGCCCATGTGCAGGAAAATCAAGGCATAGAGATGTAGTAGAATCCAAGTCAGCTGAATATGGTCTGTGTTAGTCCAGGCAGAGACAGGGGGACTGAGCCTGCCTGATGTTTGGCAAAATCTAGAGCTCAGCTCTGCCCAGTCCAACAGTGAAATGGTCTCAAATCTTTTGTCCTTAAACCCGAGCAGCTGAGGCATTTGTGATCTTGGCGTTGTCTGTGTAGAGGAACTGATTTTGTTTGTTTTTAAAGCAAATTCTGTGTTTTTTCCCTGATCTATAAAGACAGCGTGTGCCAGGAATTTAAAGCACTATATGCAGAAAAGGTAAATCCTCACATGGCTCATGAAAGGTAAGGTCCAGAGGGACAGTTCTGAAATTTAAAAAAAGCTAACCTGTCTTAGGGCTCAGTGGGGTTTGGTTATGACATTGATTTAGTTAAGCTGCTGTCTGCTCTTCCTGGAGGAAAATGTTATGTCTCCATCCAGATACTGGCATATCCCTATTTTTATGCCAGCTATGCCAGAGTTACAAAGTTTTAGTCAAGCATGATGAGACATGACAGGGCACACTTTATTGAATAATAATGCCTGCCTAAGTGCATTTTCCATCTTCATTTAAATGCAATGCATTTGAAGTAAAGCAGCAATTCCAAAACATGGTTTTGTGTGTCTACAGCAATGGGTACCTCATTACTGTTTACATGTTATGCAAATTAAGCACCAAGAAGCAAAAGTATTAATAATAGAAAAACTATTGCAGAAATCAGTCCCCAGCAGAAACCATGATAATTTTATATTTGGATGGATTTTTTTTCTTAGTGTTTTCCCTCCCTACTGTATTTTTAAAGCATTTATATTATTTAAAATGGATCTTTATACACTAGAGGTCTTTAGGAACCTGCAGGAGACGAAAGCCTGTAGCAGCCCTTCCGATGCTGACAGTTTAAACCTAAGAAGCTCTGACATTACTGGGAATCCTTTTGAAGTGCCTGCAGCTTGAGGAAAATCCATCTGTTCCAGAAAAGGAGACTTTTCAATTAAACAACATCTTCCTTTCGATCAAAGATAGATTTTTAAAGACTTTTAAATTGGCTTTACACTGTTGGTATTAAGCAAGGACTGGATTTCACCTCTTGCCTTTCAGGGCTGAAGAGCCGAGCCCCACTTGGGCTTTATGCCAGATGGTTAGCAGACTGGAACCAGAGGGATGGGTTATTTCTTTTAATGGAGGAAAAAGAATTGGCAGCAGGAGTGAGCTTATTAAATTGTCTCGGTCTGCTTTTATTAATGCGTTTGCAGAGTCGGCAGGTAAACTCACAACTGAGAGAATTTCACCAGCAAAGCAGCCTGTTTCAGGCGTGGGCTCTCTCGTGGTGCTTCCAAGCTCCTGGCTGAGCTTAACGCGCCCTTCTTCCTGCCAGGTACAGAGGCCCTTTTGTTTTCTGATCCCAAATTTGATTTCTGTCTTCCAATTTATTTCAGCTGTGTGTGTGTGTTTTACTGTGTTGCAAAACCATTAATGTTTCTACTGTAGGCAGCTGAGCCAACTCCTCTCTTATGCATCCACTGTCTCTTAAGGCACCACTGGAAAAGAGGTAGTGCACCTCCGAGTGGGTATTTCCATATCTGCCTTGAAGGCATCTATGTAAATGTTACCATAGAGGAGCATTTAAATTGAGCTTCTTCCTCGTATCTGAAGGACAAGAAGATTTTTCTGTGTATTTTCTCGCCACTCCTTACCCCCTATTTGGCTTATGCTCATTTGCCTACTTTCTTCTCTGCTGTAATACTTAGTGTTTTATTTTCCACCAAGCCTCTTAAGGAGACAGAACCAGGAGACCTTTCGTCCAGCTTCTGTCCTGAAAGCCAGAGTTCATGTGGTATATGCAGTCAGAAAGGGAGGGCATAGGAGAAATATAGATACCCCTACAGCTTAGGACACTGGAATTAACAAACAATTTTTCTTTGCTGGTCCCTCTCTGCAGTAGCTTGAGGGTATTCGACTTGGATGTGCTATGCAATGTTTTAGTGGTTAGTTGTTGAATTGGATGTAGTGAAGTTTAATAGTGACTGAATGAGTAGTAGTAGTGACTAAATGACCCATTGAGCCTGGGTACTGACTTAGGCTACCCAGAAGGTCAGCTTGTTGTTTAGGTTGTTGCTAACAGCATCACATAACAGGATTTTCGGGGAAGATTGGATTCTGTTTCTCTTGTGCTTTGTGCTTGGCTTCTTATCTCTGTGTCTCCTCAAGGAAGGCACATCCCACAGATGCTCTACATCTAAAGAATTGCTGCTGAACTGAATATGGAAGGCTATTTGTTTCCTGCCATGTAATGGAGGAACAGGGTCCTGCTTCCCTTCTGCTTGCAGATCCCAAAGCCCAACAAAGGAGAAGATATCACTTTACAAGCAGACAGTGGGACAACAGATTGGCTGTATTTTATAGCTGAATCTGGGCTCCTGGACCTTTTAATTTGCAAAGAAATTTACTGAGCAGTTTGCCTAAGTACTACGTGTCATCTCTTAAACTGGGTCTTCAGCCTTGTTAGTCTTTCACTTAGGTCTTGGCAAAGAAGTTTGTCAAAAAGAAGATTGAGTGTCTTAAAAAAGTTTGTTATGTGCCATGCAGTTTAGATTTTATGGTAGCTCCAATTTACTACAGAGTCTGGAGTGGGAAAAGCCAACCTGAACTTGCCTGAATCCAAAGGAGTGCTCAAGGGAGATGGATCTCTTCTGAGGTACAAGAGGGTATAAGCAGCTCCTTCCATTGTGGGTAGTTTTGTAGTCTTATAGATAGTTTTGCAATCCTTGTATAAGGCATCAATAAATCATGCTGGGGGTGCTTCTATTAGTATAGAATCTAAAAGAACCGTGGTTTCCCAATTATCCTTTTTGTTCTGCCCTCCCTCCTGTTGAATGGCTATATTTCTAGCCCTTGGATATGAGCACCTCAACCTCCTATGCTTTAGTTCCCACAAGAACAGGCAGAGAAGAAAAAGATTTTGGGGGAAGTTCTCGGAAGTTACCTGTGCAGAACTGAGTCAGGATCTTTTTGATTTGAGAAAGACCGTCTTCCTCCCGTTAGAGTGAGATCAGTATCTCAGCTTTACACCAGATCTCAGTTTGCACTGATGGAAGGATCTGGTAGCACTGCTGTATGCTCAGAGTACATCAGCAGTGGAACAGAACAGTCCACAGTGCTCCTGCAGAAATTAAGAATATGCTGAATTAAGAATATACTTTATTCCTGTTTTGTCTCAGCTGCACACCTTGGCGGGATGGTTTGTCAATGCACAGTTGCTGATGTTTATTGCAACTGACTGCACTTCAATGAGCAGAGAACTTCCTGCTGGCCCTCCACCCCCACACACTTCTCCCCATCCCCTGCCTTGATGATCCCATGGGTTTGAAGCTCATCTGCGGAACTAATTTTTTTCTAGTGGGATGCTTGTCAGATCCTGTCAGCTACAAATTGCTCTACTGAAGGTGCAGAAATAGAAATCCTTACCTGTTACTTGTGGTAGTGGTTTTTTTCTCTTTTTGAATCTCAGGACATAATCTGCAGCAATTCTCCCAACATCTCTCAGTGTGATTTAATGTATTGGGTGTTTTTTAGGTCTTTTATCTGCACCATCAGCTGGCATGAGCTGATTTGGAAGGTGTTACTGTCTAGTGCATTGAAAGCAAAGGAGTGTGCTCCTTAAAGTGGAAGACATCAGAGTAAAGGGAGGGGAAAGACACAGAAATTTCATTACCATGGTAGGAGGGTTAATATTTTTAACAGTCTTCCATTCAGCTTTTGTGTGTATTCTCTGTCCCAAGTGTATTTGGACTTAGGACAAAAGCACAGAAAGAACTGTGATATCTACTCATTTATTTTCCCCTGGGGTGGGTTTCAGCAGAGATATAACCTGAAGCAACGTGTGCATGAAAGCCAGTTTGGTCAGCCTGCACAGAGAACTGAGTGGCACAAGGCCTCTGTGAGCACGGAGGAATCCAGAAGAAATGTGTTTGCTTACAGCCAATATACACAAATTCAAGGTCTGCACTGGGGATTTGCAGCACTCCATGAAGTGTCTGACACACCAAATGCATGTGCTAGAAATCCCCAGCCTTTTGCTATTGCACACAATCCTGGCAGCAGAGCTGGCAATGCAGCTGGTATTCATCTTACACATGTAGAACCGTGAGGAGGCAGCAAGAGAAGACTCCAGTGAGAGTGAAAATGAGTTACAATTATCCTTGTGTTGGATATTAAAAGACAGGCAAAAATGACTTCAGTTAGACTTATTCACAAGGGCATATTTCTTTTTGTAGCCTCTTATGGTAAATAAGAATTATAAAAAAAGGTATGCAGAAACCATTCTAAAGGCTTAGATTGATTTCAGGTACTTCTGTAGGTCTTCCTCCAAACATGATTACTCTGGATTTGGCTTTGCTTCTCTTCAGTTCTCAGGTAACAGAAGCACATCTGATTCAGATGTTAAGGTCTGGAAACCCATTCATAGGTAAATATGCATCCTTATTGACAAGGGGCCAACTCCAGCCCTTGTAGTGAGACTGTTGCTCACTTAATACTGCTGCTGTTGTCTCCAAGGCTTTCCAAGCAGCTGCAAGACCTGAAAAGAATCCAGATGTTTTCTTTTTTTTCCCAGTGTTATAACTTTGCCTGCAAAAGGGATCATATACGTTGTCCATAATCTGTTAAAGGTAAAGCCAGATGGTTTTGTTAACCAACGACAAGTTTGTTGATTATTGGTTTAGCAAAGGATAATTGAAAATTAATCAGACTTCTCTGAAAGGCTCCTAAAGGAACAGATAGTAAAGCTTGAGTTTACTATTGGAGCAATAGCTTTGCTGCTTTGGTGTAGAGTTTCTGGAGGTACTAGTAGAAATTGTAAAGCCCAAATTACCAGCAGAGCCTGTTGTTCTTGTGCAACAGTTACTGTGGGGAGCTTGGGTACGAAGAAGTCTTCTGGTCTGCTAAGAGAAGGACAGAGTTGTTTCTGTTTCCCCTTGAGAAGTAAGAAATCAGCCAGATAAATAGAAGATGACTTTTGATGGGCACATGTGCAGAAATAAGGAGTGCAGATCAGTGCATCCATTAATCCAAGGGCTGGACACCTCTCCTATGAGGACAGAATGAGAGGATTGGGGCAGTTCACCTTGATGAAGAGAAGGCTCCCAGGAGATCTTATTGTGGCCTTCCAATACCTAAAGGGGGCTTATGAGAAGGATGGGGACAAACCTTTTGGTAGTTGTGATCGGACAAGGGGTAATGGTTTTAAAATAAAAGAGGATAGATTTAGACTAGATTAAAGGAAGAATTTTTTTAAGGCAAGAGTGATGAAGGACTGGAACAGATTGTCCAGAGAGGTGGTAGATAACCCAACCCCAGAAACTTTCAAACAAATACCAGAATGTTTACAGCAGAGTCAATAGAAATCTGCAGAATTAAGCTCTTTAAAATTCATTACACTCTAGCTAAATTTCACTCTTACACACATTTCAGATCACCTACAAACACCACAAATATGAAAATCCTGCCTCATGAATATGAAGAGGAAATTCTAGGCCCTCAAATCTTGTCCTTATTTGGTAGAGGTAACCATATCACCTGATGGAGTGTGTGTCTGCTGTCCCTGCATTCACTGTTACAGGTACCCCTTACTGAAGCAGAGGACCTTCAGAGGACCTTTGGATCTTCTTGAAATGCTGTCTGAAGGTTTCCCTCCAACAGATCTTTCAGATGTCCCTTCAGACAAGCCAGCTGAGGTAAAATGTGCCATACCCCGGCACCTCTGCCCTCACTTTTTGCATCCATGAAACCATACCAGAAGTGACTTTGGAGCATTCTCATAAACTCATTAAAGGAGCCAGAGAGAGGTTAATGGTGGAGGTAGAGCCAGGGAATTTTCATACACACAACCAGGTCACTGTTTCAGAATAGGAAGTATGTTCTCAGAGGGTAATCCCAGTGTAGGGAACTCAAACTCTGTAAACAGGGACAGATGCACCTAGCTTCAGAAAGTAAGTTTTTACTAGTTCATTGGAGGAATCTCTCTTTATTGCCTGCAGAAGCTGGCCAGAGAACTTTGTCTTCCTGAACTTGAAGCTGGTCTTTCCCGAGACTTCAGCACCCCCTCCTTTTCTGAAACCGAGTAGGTAGACAGACTGCCAGGCAGACAGACTGCAAGCTAAGCAGCGACTTACAGGGCAAAATCAGCCCCCTTGCACCTTCCCTCATGGAAACTTACTGGCAGCCAGTGCAAATTGTAGGAGAGGAATAATTTCCTTGGGAGTTTGCACATAACAATGGCATGTTGCATCCTTCTCCCATTTCCAAGCAACTTTAAGTATAGCCTGGGGTTAGTGCATGCTCCACACACATAAAGCAAGCTTATACTGAGGTGGTGGAGGCAGGAATAATGGCAGAGAGGCTCGTGGCTGGTGAAACAGTTACAATTTTTCAGCCAAACATAATGAGGAAAAAAAGGGAATACTTGTTAGCAGCCTTGGAATACCTGAAGAGCCATCAGAGCCCCAAGCTGCAAAGTATGAAGTACAGGAAAGATGAAGATATAGCCCTTGTATTTCCTTAGTTTGCTTTGCTTCAGCTTTCTTTAGGATGAAATTCACCCTGAATAAGTGGGATGGAGGAGAGGTTTCTTTGAGAATGAAATGCTAAGGATGGGGAGGAGGGATTTGCTCTCCACACCACAGGCTGACCTAGGACTCAGTCCTAGAGATAGGGATTGTTTTTACAAGTGGAAGTGCCCACAGAAGGTTGGACCACAGGTTTCTGGGAAGATGGTCACAGTGTCATAGGATATGCTGAGTTGGAATGCACCCACAAGGATCGTTGAGTCCAACCCTTAGCCCTGCACAGGACCATCCCCAAGAGTCACACCATGTGCCTCAGAGTATCATCCAAATACTTCTTGAACTCTGTCAGGCTTGGTAATGCAACCACTTCCTTGGGGAGCCTGTTCCAGTGCCCAGCCACCCTCTGGGGAAGAACCTTTTCCTAATACTCAACCTAAACCTCTCCTGACACAACTTCAGGCCATTCTGTTGAGTCCTGTCACTGGTCACTACAGAGAACAGATCAGTGCCTGCCCCTCCTATTCCCCTCACAAGGAAGCTGTGGACTGCAACAATGTTCTGCCCTCTGTCCTTTCCCCTTGGTTTCTTATTGTACTCTTGTGTTTGTGGAAAAGCTGAAAATGCTTGCCTGCCCGTGATTTTGATCTACAAACTGTCTGTATATCCTTACCAATGGATATCAGATGGGTCGGGTGTCCAAGGCCCACCTCTGAATTGAATTCCTTTAGACTTCGTCTGTTCTACTCAGGTAAATATGGAAGTGCTAAGAGCAATGAAACCTAATACTTATAAATGCACTAGTAATGGGTGAAAATAATGTGTGTGCATGAAATATTTTTAGAAGGCACAGCATCATAATGTTATCCTTTCCCTTGTTTTATAATGGTGTTTGCAGTTACTTATTCAGCCATCACTTCAGTTTTTGCTTTGGGAATATAATCACCTACTAATGCCATTTATTGCCTTGTATATTTCTCTGCCAAGAACATTATCCCTTAAATAGAGGCTTTGTAAGAATAACCTCTAATTTCCACAACTTCATTGCTAATTTCCACAATTCCTACCTCGTAAGTATCAAACCCTTAAGTTCTCCACAAGTCCCTAGGTTGTTGCAGGTTAATGACAGCAAATCCAGTATTTTTCTTTCTGGAGATTTTGGTCCTTTAAAGGGCATGAGTCCCTGTGTCCCTGCTCAGTGCCATTTGAGGTGCAGTGCTGGAAACACCGGAGTCTTGCTGATGGTTACACTGCATACATGTTAATCCTTTCCACAATTCCCAGTCTCTGGGAACTCGGTGAGGTCCTTCGGTGTTCCACAGCAGAGCAGGAGCACGACACCTCAGCAAGGGTTTATGTAGTGACCAGAGGGCTGAAGCAACCTGAGCAGTACTGGTATTTGCACATCCTGGAGGGATGACCCTGTGAATTTTTCTAGTTAATTTCTTCAATTTATTTCTTCACCAACTTTTGAGGATAAGGTAAATAAGGAGCCTTCTTTAGTGACTTTTTCACATCTTGTGTCTACAATTATTTTATCCCAGCATCCAATTATTTATTATCACTTTCCATGCCAGAGCCAGAAACGATGCCAGCCCAACACTGTCATCAGTTGACCAGCCAACCTCCTGAATCATTCACAGGAGGCTGTTCTGTCTGTCTCTAAATATTGCTGTATTAGTGTGTCTTTCTTGTTTTTTTTTCCCCCCCTGAAAAACCTCCTTTACAGGGTAAGTGAAATGACTGCAGGATCCCCAAACTTCAAGTGATTTTCCTCAATATTTTGACATTTCAGTTATTGCAACAGAAATGTTTTGCTCTGTCACAGCAGACAGCTTGCATAAACAGGCTGGGATGCAGTCACACCCTCCGTGGTAGAAAAGCCATGTGGCAGGGAGTTAAGGGATGTGTGCCTCTCTCTTGGAGTCACTGTCTCACACAGACCTGCTAAAGGCCCATTATTGTGAAGATTAGAAAATGGAGATTCATCTTTTCCACTTCATTGCAGGTCTTGCTGTTTCCAGAGAGGGAGGAATGGATGTCTGTCTCCTGAAGAAATTCCAGCACATGTTATTGCATTCTGTCTGCCTACTGAAACCACACAATTTTATGACTGGGAGGAGAAAAGTTGTCAGTCTGGTCTTGAGAAGTGAATATTGTCACTCACTGGACATGAGTGACACAATATCTCTCATTACTAATGTTTTTAACTCCTTCTGGTTTCTGAGACAGGTCCATGGTTTCCACTTATGCCCGAAAAGGTCCCACCTCCCAGTACTACTTGGATAAATGGGCATAAACAGCTGTCCATTTACATTCTGTCACTGGCAGAATATGGGACTAACAAGCTTTCTTTTTTTCTGCTAATTACCTTATTTAGTTTTACAGATGCCATTTGGCAGCTTCCTTCTCTCCTGAGCTGGCCTTGTTTCAGTGGGAGGGCTTCTGACCTGACTATAAGGTGTGCAGCTTGTAAAACCATTTGGAGCTCCTTCTCTGTGAAAGGCACTTCGTGATACAAAGCAGGGTTTTCTAAGCTGTGGTATGCACAAAGTCATTTGTGCTGAGCAGTGGCTGCCATTAACAAATTTGTTACTCACCACCACTGAGGGTCATGATATGCAGCAAGCCCTGTACTGCTCCCCAGAAAAGAGCTCCTTAAAAAGGGCAAACCCCCCACATCAGTGTCTTTTTGTAAGCCATTGATGTTTTCCCTGGATTACAGTCGAGGAGAACACTGCAAAAAAAAAAAAAGAAAACCACAGTGTAATAATTTGCTTCTTCAGTGCATCTCTTCAGGATCTGTGTTCTTTGCTCAGAAAACTTGATTTTGTCCCAGTTTTACAGGTTGGTTATAACTGTCAAAGTTCTGTCTTTCTTTTAAAGTAGCACAATCTACTGGTTCAGGGCAACTGCATGAATAGAGATGAGGTTAGTTCAGCTCATTTTCCCCCAGTGAGATTACAATTTGTTTCTCTACGCCATGAGTTATTAATCTTCCTTAAAAATATTCCTTCTACTGTGCAAAAGGAAAAATAAAATGGAGCCAAAATATGCTGGATCATAGCAAAATTAATTGGAAATAATTTTCTTTTAAATAAGTTGCATATGTGTTTCCCTGTTTAGTATTCACAATGTACAGCAGAGATGCTTTCAGAAATGATCTCATTTTAAAAAGAGATAGATTTACACACACCACAATGAAAGCAGTCACTGGCAGTATTGCATACCATATCAAATCAGTGACTGTTGGTACATATTTGAAGTTAATTTGACACTGAAGTAAACAAATCAAAGTGTGTTTATAGAATAATTAGACCATATTCTCTGTATTGTGGCTACAAAATTTTGTCACTGCTGTTGAAGTACTCTGTGGTTTTATTTGGTTTGTTTACAGAATTCCTTAGCAACACAAAGAAAACTGTCAGAATTACCTAAGTATAATTGTCATGGTTAAACCTGTCTTTGCATAATAGCCACAGACCAACTATATAAATCATAACCAGTGGTGTTGCTTTGCTTCATATTTATGATTCTGGAAGCATAAGCAGATATATTTGTGAGTTTAAACGAGTTTGAAGAAAAATTGCAAAGATTTATTTCACCCAGCTGAAAATGTAAAAAAAAAAAAACCAAAAAACCAGCAACAAGCTCAAACTTTTTGCCAATATTCTATGCATTTTTCTACAACATAGAGACATAATACTTTTATATAAATAATATATTACCACATACATTCTTTTCATTTGGTGTTTTCCAGTCATATTATTGTGTGGTTTTGCATCCCTCAGGATCACGTGACTGCAAAGACAGACTAAACTGATAGCAATGTAAAGTTTTTTTTACATCCAAAAAATTCCTGAAAATGGACATGTAACTGTGTTTGAAGAAATGGTAAAAAGAATCTAGACTATCCAAAGCTGAGAATCCACCTTTTTTAGGTTTCTAAGTCAGGCAAAGAGACTCCCTGCTATTTTCAGCCTTCTCTTTTATAGTTCATGTTATAATTTGTCACTTTTATTGTCTCTCTTAAATGCAAGGCAGCTGCTATGGGCTGATTTGGACCTGCAAATTACATGGGTTAGTTTGGTTCAGCTTGGGGGTGCTTGGCTCTTCTCAGAAGCAGTTTTTAAGATTATAAACTTTCTTCTTTGTCTTATGCATGTAAAATAACGGTGCATGCATATCTGGATCTGAGAGTAGGTGCTCTTTACCTGTATGGAAAAAGCTGTTAAGAGGAACAGAAGTAACAAAAACAGGCAGAAGAGTAAAGAATTAGGGGTAAAGTCTGCACCTTTTTGAAACCAGTGAGAAGTTTGTCACTCACTTCAGTGGATTCACCCCCCACCACAGTGTGCTCTGGGAATGGCTGCCTACCTCTACTGTATCCCTTTGATCAGGATGCCTTTCTGCCCTTTATTTTAGTGAAAGGATTTTTACAACAAATATTTACTGACGGGAGTTGTTCCCCTAAAATGACACAATCCCCCAGTAAATTATTTCAGGATCACATTTTTGAGTCCTCAGGTGAAAAAATGTTCATCTGTTGTTTTATGTGCATGAGCAGGGAAGCTTCATTTGGTATACAAATTCACTACCTGTGAATTTTCCCTCCCACAGTTCCTGCCTCCTGCAGATCTGGGATCTCAGTGTCCTGAGAGTCTGTTTTTTAAAACACTGCAGTTTCTACTCCAGAAAATGATGTACCCAGCTGTTTGCTCAGATTGTAGGGCTTCATATGTGGATGGTTCATGGTACAATCTGGTGTCAGCCTGGGACTGGACTTCCTGCAAGTAGCCAGGCTCCTTCCCATTCCTCCACACAGGATCCTTCTCATAATGGGGCTGAACTCCAGGAGGCATCCCAGTGCACAGCAGTGAATGCAATGCCACTGTTGATACCTTACAGGTCTGATTCTTGTTTACCCCAAAGCCCTTTCCAAATTATAGTCAGATGAGAATCCAGGTATCCACGTGGCTGATTTTGTGTTGGTTTCTCCCATCTGGGTTCCTAGTAAGGTAGCATCTGGAGCCTAGCTTTGCTTCAGTTCTTTTGCTAGGAGTTTTGGAAAGCACATGTCACGTAGTCGTCTTCTAGAGGTGGCAAGTTTCTAGCATTGCAGGGTAATAGATGAAGACAGTAATTAACAAATGACTTAACCCTTCCCCTTTTTTTGGAGAAGAGATGCTATAAAGACTGAACTGGAATCCCCTGTGTTGTTTACTTTGTTTATCAAGATTATGTAAAAAAATCAATATCTAATTTTTCTATTATACTTTAGCACTGCATCTTCCTAGCCCTTTGGAATCATATCCTATTGATTCTACCTTTAATGACTTTGGAATTTTCAGTGATTTGTTTGTGGAGAATACTGTGCTTGATATAGATTTCCCCGTGTTAGTTTAAATGGTGGTAGTATACTTGGTGAATTAATGAAATAAAAATAGCTTTGTCAATAAGCAAAAGTGAAGCCACTTTCAACATTTGTTCTGTAACCACTGCTTTCTGCAACTGCTGCCTACACAAAATTAGTTGGTGGGATTAAAGAATATATTCCTCTTTTATCCCATGTTTGAGTACTTGATCACAGAGGCATAGTTTAATCCAAACATCAATAGCATCTCATCAATTCAGTCAGATGCAGCTGTCAAAGTGGACTTTTGGTTTGTTTAGAGCTTTGAGATTTATCCTTTTTTAAGGTCATAGAATATTTTCTTTGATTTTTGATGCTGAAATCTTTCTTAATCTTCTAAACTTGAGAAACATCTGTTAAGATTTAATGGGGTGACTTGTGTCTTAAAATCAGAGTTTGTGTTGCAAATCTTTGGTTTTGAAAAACAGGAGAAAAGTACAAGCATATATTCCTTAACAGTTATAAGCCCTGCTTGGTCAGCAGGCGATTAAACTAGTTAAAATGGAGCAGCAGGCAGTGCAGTTGTATTTAAGTAGTGTTTCAGTGGACTCTGATTTCAAATTTGTTGTGTTTCACATTGGCATTAGCCATTTCCCTTTACTGTGGCACTTAGCTGAGGATCTGAGTGGCAGATTTGTGAGAGCTTTCCAATAATGAGACAGTGATGTAACCGAGTGATGCAGAAGCAGAAAGAAATTTAACCTGCATTCTTAAGCTGTGGAGATTTGGAGCGCTTTGGAAGAATGTAGTAGTTAATATGTTTGGAGATAAATGGCATCTAAAAATACATGCCCCTATAAACATACAGACAGCTGTCACGTCTACTGCCTGAATATATTAGTCATTATCCTCATTAACAGATGGAAAATCATCCCTGTTTTCATAATGTAAGCATTTCATATCAGGTAATTTGTAGTAATTTTTTTATGGGGCTGGATTCTTCAGCTCCCACGTGAGTTGGTGTTTTAAAGCAGGATTCAACTGAGAACTGCAAGATCAGGTCCAGACATCTTTCCTGTGCCTTCTTGCACTTTCTTACCCGCTCCAGCCTAAGACTATCTTTGCCAGGAAGCTAGGACATGGATTTTTTTTTCAAAACAAAATATTGCCTCATCAGCTTTTTGTGTAGCTGGTAGCCATGCATGTCTAATATGTTTGATGTGAAGTCTTCTCTGCTGCCTTCTTCACTCTCATTTCATCAGCGGCATTACCTGGATGAAAAACACAGGATGTGTGGCTTTCTGAATATAAACCCTCTTTTCTCTGTTTCAGCTCACAGATAAGAACATGTTGTCCTATAATTGCAGAGACAGCACTGGCACAACTTGTAAACCTCTGCAAAGTACTGCAGAGCTGCCATTCATAAGTACCAAGAGCTAAGTACAGCATGAAAAGCACGAGGGCCTGCCAAGTTTCTTGCCACTTCCTCCTACTTCTGACAAGGTTTTCAATTAGCAGCTTGTAGGGGCCCAGCCTGTGGTCCTATTTTCATGCAGTATGCATAACTTAATTCCCCAGAAGAGGCTGGAACTGCAGAGGAAAGAGAGGTACACATGGGTTTGTAATGTTATATATTGGAAGAAAACTGTTTACTAACAGTGTGATTATGGGAAGAGGAAAGAAAGGGGGGGTACCCTGAAAAGGAAGAAATGCTGGAATGGGTCATGAAAGTGACAGAATTTCCCTGGATCTTTTCTGTTCAAAAGCACAGGAACCCAATATGTTTCCTCTCTGTACAGTCCTAGTGTAAGGTTAACCTTAAACAGCAGTACCTTGAGGAAGATAGGTGCACACTCCAAATAAAGCCCCCACAGAGCAGAAATGCTAAATTAACACTGCTTTGTTACATTTGGCAATGCTTTCCAGTGTCTCCATTTGCCCATCACTGCAAAGAGAGGAATCCTCACATATTGGGCCAAATAAAGAATGGCTTGAGCCCTTGTACAGTCCTGTCTCCAGGCAGGAACCTGTCTCTCCTAGCAGGGCAGGGCAGGTGAAAGCAATTGTGCAGTATGAGTACAAATACACCCCTTGAAAATCAGTGCAAAAAAGTGGGGCTGCTGTACTCGTCTTCACGTGTTGGTTCCAGCAATCCATGATGTGTCTGTGCCCTGAGTACACTGGGGCAGCATATCAGCAGCCTGCTAAAAGCACAGGTAATGTTAGGGAGGTCCCCAATGGACAGAGGAAGCCTTATGGCCAGGCAGGGAGGAAAAAAGCCCTCATAAGAATGTCTTATAGCGGATGCCCATCTGTGGGCTCTCATAGAGTGAGGGAGCATGGCCATGGCAGGCTGTCCTTGGGGAGCTGCTGCTCAGCGTGACTAGAGTGGGTTGTTTCCTCATAGTCCAGGGTGGAACCACAAGTGGGTTCCTCTGTTGCGCCAGGATGATCCCGGTCCTTTACTATCCAGTGCACATGGAAGTACAAAGGCTTGTGAAAGACACATTTACCTTTCCCTCCTTGTCTCTTTTCCTCTGCTAAGAGTTCCAGTGGGAACAGGTAAGCTGATTTATGGCAAGTGTATACGCAGCTGCAGTGGAAGCCTTGAAGCAAGACTGGAGTAACACAACTACAGCGCTGAGAGTGCCAAGAAAGGTACGAACTGTGTGGACAAGAAGGTACATCTGTGACATGTAGGTGTGGCTGCCGTTGTGAAAAGTGGCCTAATCCTTAGTGATGCAGCAACCAAAGCTCAGGACTTCATCCATTGCACTGGCATGAGACCCACCAGACAGCTTCACTCGAGCAGAACCAACTGCAGCCTGGTCTAGTGAACGATGTCCTGTCCACGGCAGGGAGTTTGAACTAGACAGTCTCTAAAGGTCCCTTCCACACCATATGCTGTTAAAAACTTAAAAAAGAAAAGCAACCCTGAGGGTTTGCAGTAGAATTCTCATTTTCTGACTTCAAAGAGCCAACCATAGCTGGTTTCTCTGTATAAACGTTTTGAGAGGGAGGAGAGATCCTCCATAGGGCGTCAGAGCGTCTCTCCTCGTCTCCTGCCTGAAGCTGGGCTCTGGAAGAGAATGCTTCACACAGATAGCTCAGTGAGGTGCTCAGCATGTTTCCTTGGGTGTGGAAATGGGACTTAGAACACTGGGCTCTCTCTGTGTCCCAGGGCAACGTGCCCACCCCGCTTGTGGAGTGTGAGTTTTGGAGAGGTGCTGCTACAGGGAACAGTATGGCTTGGCGATAAGTTTGTGAGCACTTTCCCTGAAGTCCCCTAGTAAAAGGAGGAGATGTTGTGAATTTCATACATAAAAGGAAAAGTATCACATTTTCCCCAAATTCTTCAGGAAATTACTCTCATATACAACCCCAGAATTTGGCTGCCTTACAGAGACAGAGTGTCATTTGCATGCCATTACCAGGCTGTAAAAGTCTCATGGTGACTGCCTACTATACATTTGCAATCTTTAGGGATCCTATGAGGGTCAGCCCTGAGGTCAGGTTTGTTTAGTCTGTTCCATAACGGTGTAAAGTGGACTTGAATGTGTACTCTGCTCAAATAATACACAATCTGATTGATACTTAAACATCAGTAAGTGTTGTATATATGTTGCAGTTTCTAATGTTCCAGGCAGAGGCGAACCATGTATTTGCTAACAAATTGTTTCTACAAACAACCTGATGTGGCTTTGAAAAGTGAGTCAAAATAAGGAATGAATGGTACCCCTCAAAATTATGATAAGAAATCTTCATTTTTTTTTTTTTCCTTGAGAAAAGTTTTGGTAATTTTTTTTTTTTTTTTTTTTTTTTTTTTCAGAAATCCCCTCTGAGCCCTCCCTGTATTTGGAATCCTTCCTCCTGTTTACTTTTAATTCACTCACCATCCATTCACTGATTGCATTGCAGTTCAAAAGCCAGGTTCCTTATGTTGCATTGTTCAAAGATGGCTTAATTAAAAATAGATCACATCTTCTCTGTTGTGCCTAATAAGCATTGTGCTCATTGGCTTCATAGAGGCCTGGATGATATCTCAGCCCTTTACGGATCTTTCAAAAGGAATAATAAAAAGAAAGGGAGGGCAGCAAACTAATCTGAAATATTTTTTATTCTTAATATGTCATGATTTAGTAGGCAAGAATTACTACTTAACACAGGCTTAGGAGAGAGAGTAGGGGAAGACTGATATATGAGTGACTTTGCTCTATCTCTTTATTTTTAAAATACTGTAAAAGCATAATCTGTTGTGAAGATGAGCCTCACCATATTTTTCTAGTACTTCTCTTTCAACAAGGCTTCCATGATGAAAATATAAATAAAAAGTGACATAAAATTATACAGCTCAGCACAAAACTGGTTGAGGCAAAATGTTCTTATTGCCATTTTTATGGCTACACCATAAAGTTATAAGCAATTAGTTATTAAGTTTTCTCATTTTTTAATCTTGTGTCATGCACAAGGGCCCAGAGAGGTACTCCCTCTCTCTTATACTTGGTTCATTTCTGGATCAATAATATGTGTGTGATGCTATTTTGCATTTGATTACCTCTTGCATTAAGAAGTTTAATTGTTTTGCCCTATTTAGCGAAGAAAGTGTTACTAGAGAACACGCACAAGAGCATGACTCTTCAGAAGTAAAATATAGTTCTGGGTTAAACCTGGTCAGCATCCACTAAAACTTCTGGCTTGTTTGTTTGGTTTTATTTTATGTTTGTTTGTTTTTTTAAGCAGCAATAATGTAAAATTAGCTCTGCTGCAGTCCAGCAAAGCTGCCTATTGCACTTTTGGAAGTGCTATTTGCAGGTGCACCAGAAGAAGTGATGTTACTCTGCTCTGAGCAGGATAACTAGCACTGCCTGATAGAAGCCAGCTGAGGATCTTCCTTTCTCATGCAAATTAAAGCCCAATGATTTGCTGTTCATCTGCTGCTCCTGGCCAGTCCCAGCTGGGCACAGTTTGCCCTGCAGGGCATAAAGACCCTTAGGAGGAGCAGCAGCTCCCTTACTTCTGAAAGCAGGCTTTAGGTGCTGCCTTCTTGGGGAGGTTTGTGCTTCTAACGCAGGCTCCCTGTGATGTTGATAGACTAAGGGAACACTTCCCAAGATTGCTGCTCTGTGGTGTGACTGTGCTCAATCTTTCTGTAAAGGTAGATCAGGTGTCTGTGAGGTGTGTGTTGTCCTGTAGTGCAGGCACATTCCATGGGAGAAGCTCTAATGGATCAGGTGAGCAGAATTATGGTCAAGGCCTACCTTGAGAACATCTAAGATAGTATGACAGTTTTCTTGTCCTTTTATGCCCCCTTGTTGTCCTCTCCACCTAAAAATGTTGTCATCCAAAGAGGCATAGCCCCTTTTTATCAGCCCTGGCAAAGTTTGCTTCTGGTTAGCTCAACCCTGGCTCTTTTTGCCTTTCTGTCTGTTTTTGGCCACAGCCCTTTATAGCCTGTATTCTTCCTAGGATCTGGTTCAGGAGGAGAAGGTTGGATTTGACTCTGAGCTGGCGAATTCTGACTTTTCAGTAACTTTCAAAGCATTCCTGCAGAAAGCGATGACATGAGGAGTCCCCCCTGCCAAAATGTAATCATGCAGAAAATGCAAAATTGAGATCACCATATAGATTATTTTATAATGTGGTCACATGAGACCAGATGGCATAGAAGCCAGAAACTAAACAGCCAGTGCAACAATCTCTAGATTGTTGTAATTTGATTCACGTAAGGGAATTGTGTTAGCTTTTTGGCTGTGGTCTTGATGTTCTGTTTGGAAATGTATGATGTCATTGTACCAAGCAAATCACAGCAAAAGGCTGCTTGTATTTATGTTGGCTAAAGGTTTAACCAAGTGTACATGGCAAGCTTAATTTATTGCTACTTTAACTTTGTTTAGTCACTGAAGGGCTTTATTTATGCTGGTAAATTCAAATAGTAGCTAACAGTGACCACACAGCTAAAGAAATGGCAAGAGTCATTATCACTAAATCACTTTGTTGCTGAGTTCCCTTAATTAAGAAGGGGTGAGGGGGAAAATTGAATCCCTGGACATTCAATAGAGAACATGGTGGTAAAAGAGTGATTAATTGAGATATCAGTTGCTTTGCTTAGGAAACTAAATTTCTGTACCCTACTATGGCAAAGCAAGAATGAAAATAAAACTAAAGTGTCATCTAAACTGCTGAATTAATTGAAGGCATATTAAAAAGTTTTATAGATTTCTATAAAGTAAAATAAATAGCAAGAAAGCTATATTCTTTATGCAAACATTTTTCATTACAGTACGTGTCGGTCCCTTGGTGAGAGCTCATTAACTTTTTAAAAATTACCTTTAATGGGCTACTCATTATCATCACCATCAAATGCTTCACTTGTCCGACATTCTAGCGTTTAGTGCAGATTAAAGCCAAAATTACCCTCTAGATACAGGGCATATTCAACTACACAGGAAAAAAAAATCATTCTGTAAAGTCATGGCTTATAAACAGTGAAAATTAGCAATGTTGAAAGCAGTCTTTTTTTAAAGCTCAGAAATGTGTCTCAGTGTGGTGGCTGTGGTTTTGAGCAATATTAAAAAAAAATGAAAAGGTTCCTCATTTTCAAGTCCCTCATTGAAAAGCTATTTGGTTAAGCATAATTGTGAAACAGGCACCCCGAAGCCTGGTCTCCAGGGCTTGGCCATATCCTTGTTTCCATGTTGTTTAACTAAAAGCTTTAAACAAGTCACTCCTTCCTCTGCCTGAATTAAAACCTCTTGGTAATGACCTCTCCTTTGCCAAGGACTGCAAACCTTTGCAAGAAAGCTGCTTTAGGAGATAACTGTTTCATTGTTACTCATCCTGCAAGAGCTCTGCCTGCTCTGAAAACCAGTCTAAGCAGGAGCAGAAACAGCATAAGATCCAAAATTTTTAGCGTGTTTAAATTGGCTGAAACTTCTTGATTTCAGTGGAAGTTCACTGATTTGCACCAGCAGGGAAATTGGCGCCCACTCAGGTTTTTTCCCGAGGGTGGTGTTCAAGGAGAGCGTAAATTCAAAAGTGTTGATTAAGAATTACAGACATCGTGGCATGTTTTGATTTATTGGGGACTGCAGTGCTCAAATGTGCTTGTTGTGATGAATAGCAAGGTTCATCAAGGTTGCTTTAGAAAGGCAACCCCAAAAGGTTTTCTGTGACGGCAATTTTATTTGCTCTCTTGAAGAGAAAACCAATATATAAACAGGATTCAGCCTTTAGCTGGCTGAAGTCTTCTGAGGGAGCTGGCTGATCCGTGCCAGCCATGGTTTTGGACCTCCCTTCACCTTTGCTTGCCTGAGGTTATCTGAACAAAATGGCAGCTTACATGTGTCACCAATATTCCAAGGTGCTCTTGGACTGGGGTATCAGGGAGGCTGAGCAAATGGCACCACCCTTATGCAGATGAGACGAGGTTCTTTGGTTTAAGCATGCTATGGTGCCTTGCTGTATTCTTTCTGTTTTTGGGGACATGTCCTGAGAATTCTTCCTGTCAGTGAAAAGAATCTTGGGACTGTTAAAATCATCCACCGCTACACCTTTTCATCTATTTCCTCTAAGAACCTTAGTTTATTTTCTAAAGCTGTTGAACTGCAAATTATGATACTGCAATATACAATCAGACTCTTAAATTTAATTGGGATAAATTCTCCCTGGATTGGGGTTTGGTTAGAGGCCTGTATCAACAGTCCTTTGTTTAAAATAAAGGTGTTCTGAAATTGTCTTGTCTACTCACAATGTTCTTTTTAGCCCTTCATCTGAGAAGATTTCACAGATGCCTCTCTTCTGGCACTTTGTCTGATGGAGGAAGTATCTGAAGGTGGGTGCAGACATCCTGGTGCAAAAATAAGAGGAGCTTCAGAACATCTCAATTGATGGAGCTGGACTGTTCTCCAGATATTCTGGAGGTGTTGCTGGTAAGGTTCATAAGCTGAGACTATTCAAAGCTTGCCCCAAAGAATATGGCATACGTGCCCCTGTTATTTCTCACCTATTTAATCCTGCAAGTCGTAGCATTGCACATGTGTTGGTAGGTCCTCATGGCATCCAGATTCAGATGCTCTTCAGAGGTCTGAAGTATTCTCCAGCCATTGTTTCTTTTTGGTCCACTACTTTTTTGGCAATCTACAGGCCAGCTGGATTATTTTTGAAAAGCAGGCAAACATGTAATTTTTATCATGCTGGTACATTCTCTTGCTGCTGCATCTTCGCTGCACTTGGAAATGAAGACATTGTAATTACCTAGCAATTATCTTGTCAGCTTGTAGCAGAATGCAAAATTCGGATCGAGGTAGGGAATGAAAGTGCATCTAAACACTGGGCTCTTGTGATATGGTGTTCATTTATTTTCCATGCTAGTTTTGGGGCTGGGCAATGAGGTAGATGTGTGTGGTTAAGCTAAATGGCCCGTAGGGGCTGTATAGAGCACAGGGGATTTGTTGGCCATGTAAAACCTCATTGTACCTACTCATGCTGCAGGAATGGGGACAGACTCCCTGCACTGCATCACTCTGTTTTCCTGGTGCCAGGAATGGAGTGGCCACTGCCAGAGTTTTCAGGTAGTTTGACATCCATGGGAAGTAGGATGAGATTGGGTTTTTTGTCTGGTGGAGGAAGAGACAGTCTCTTTTCCATGGAGACACTGAGGCAGTTTGGCTCTAAAGTGTATGCCCAGACTGTTCATCCCTCTTATCTCTCAGTCCTGGTTATGTTGCAGCATAAACAGGAGCCAGCAGGACATGAAGAACAGTTTCCATTTTTCTGCCTTTCATTTTTGGTTCTTGCCTGTGTAGATGCCTGCTGGAGGCTCTCTTAAACACAGGGATGCCAGCTGAGATAAATTATGATTAATTGCCATTGTGGACAGCCATGTTAAACTGATTTGTGCATTTTTGGAGAGGAAACTGTATTTACAGGGTTTAAATCTCAGCAATGTTAAGCATCATTGCTTTCTGACTCAGAATATGCTTTTGGGCAAACCTTTGACTGGTAGATGTTCTCCTATCTGTCAGAAAATACTTGTCTCTTTCCTGAGGCAAGGAGAGGGCTCTGGGAGTATGACAGTCCTAAGCTCATACAACAGTACTTTTACAGCCAGTATTGCCACAAATTCCAGCTGTTCTGCGTTGGAGAGACACAGCCACAAAGCAGGCTTATTTTTCACTCTGCTCAGTTTACAGCTTTTTTACCTCCTGACTTTGCATAGCTTGAGAGACATCTTAGCAAGTATACCAGTCAACACAGAAAGGAACATGAGAAATGACTTTCAGCTGACAGACTCTGATGGGCCCTGATCTGGTATCAATACACTTGAAGAGTTTTCAAAACAAATGCTGTTTCTGTCAATGCAACTCTGTTAACACTTTGGCATTCCAAGGCCTAAGCCTCCTGCCTCTAGTTGGTAGTGTGGGATTTTGGAGATTAGAAAGCATCATATTATGAGTTGCTAAGTGGTTTGCATTTCAAAGTCAGCTGCAAGTTAAGATATATCTTGGCAGAAGCATGCAGCAAATGGGCCAGGCTTCCAAATACAATACAGGCTGCCTGTTGCAAAGGACTTATCCTTCTGGTATAGGCAGTCACATTGCACTACTGAATGCTTTGTGTGGCTAGAATGATAAAAGAGTAGTCCAGGAGGTATTGAGATGTGCTTCACAATCTGATTTCATTCTGTTTTTTGTTTCATGCAGTGTGGTGAATATTGCACTGAAACTGTTTTGGTTTTGCACTGTTGCTTAGGGATAAAACATCATTCTTCACCATTGCACATGTTCTTGAGGCCTTGACCTTTTATATTGCTGTGACTGCTGTGAACATTCACAAGGCTTTCTGAATAATTGCTAAGAAAAGAGAGTGGAGGATGTTAAGTGCAGTTTTCACTGGTCGAAAAAAGAAAAAGACCACTTAGTTGTGTCTTGAGAACAGGAATGGTATGTTGCCCTTCATCCAGTCCAAATGGGGCAGGTAGCCTGGGGTCCAAAAGTAGAGGAAGAAACCCAGGGAAAGGCAGAGAGCAGCAGCAGCAAACTGTTATGCACACAACCTGATCCACCTGCAGTGTCCATTGCCTCACCAAAGAGGCTGGGATGGACCGTGTGTAACCTGTGGTGAAAGCAAAGACACCGTAAACTGGGAAGGCAGGAGGAAAGGTGTTTACTGAAGTGTTTAATTGCTTGCTTTCTTCTTTCTCATTACTCAAATCAGTGATTAGAAGTTTGAATTAATTTGCAATAACTTAAGTAAAAATTCCTCCATTGGAAGCTGTCTTGCAAGCAACAGTAAGTGTGGCCAGGACAGTAGTTGGAAAATGCAGGCCAGGTGTGGTCTGGGGTTGGAATAATGAGTGACTCTGAGGCTCAACTGGCAACTTTGGTTCTGATACTGGGAATTTGGGCTGTAAGTGGTTCAGCTGTTACGTCTTGGAGGGGGAACAACATGTAAACAAGTGAGAAATAGAGTTTGAAGCTGTGTGAACAAGGTCTTTGAGCTTGGGAAGATGAATAGGAAGAGATGTGCATCAACTTCATCACAGTATGAATATATGTACTCTCCACAGACTTTAGCCCTCATCCTGGTGGGCTAGACTGTATGGGTTAATATTATAACAATCTGAATTATGCTTTTAAAAACTTTTTTTTGTCCTCCTGCAATAAATATAACCAAGCCACAACAGTTGGAATATATATGTAGTACATCTGCCACCCCTTGCCCCTGTGGACTGCATTATTTGGCTTAATATAATCTGAGCATTTACTACAAATTTCATACCTTGTTCTTGCAAAGCACCAAGTTAAGAATACAGTAGGATTTTTAATTTATTTACTCTAGCATACAAAGCAGATGATGAAGATAGTACAAGTAAAGATCACCACCACTGTTGGGAGGACCAGTAAAATAGGTTCAAGTAGGTTCATGAGTCAAATAGCTGTAGGGCCTTTCCCATACCTAAATTGTGTGGGGAAGAGCGTTCTCTTGATGCAACATGGGTGTTTCTCAATCTGGGAAATGAAATGGTGTACCAAATGGCTCAACTGCTCTGGACATTGCTCCACATCCTGAACAATGTTAGCTGAGCCTTCTGTTTTCCTTGCATCTGCAATTCCTTAGTTCTCAGCTTTGAAGGGCTTTCTGCCCTACTTCATCCTTGTCTGTCCCTGTTCTTTCAGGAATTATCCCAATATGGACTGCAAGTCCCAATGTGATAGTAAGGAGAATTCTCAGACGTTTTTGACACTGTTTCCCATAGTACTGGCCTCCCAGCATTAGCCTTGCTGCTCATCTCACACCCATCTTCTGTCATACTTCCCTCACATGACGATACCTATAGGTCACTCCTAGATCAATAGGGCTCCCCACCAGCTCACAGCAGAAGGGAATTAGTAGCTATGAATAACTGTGGGGGTTTTCAGGCAGCAGGATGCCTGTAGGCTGCAGTCCCTCAAGGGTGTCCCTGCTCTGGTGTGGGTCACCCATGGGCCACAGTCCCTCAGGGACATCCCTCAGGCATGGAGTGCCTCCTTCTCTCAACAGGTGCCTTCTGCACAGACACTGTTGTCTTTTCCTCTGTGCATCTCCTCTCCCTCTGTGTGTCTTTCTTGTGCCTGCTGCTCACTCTTTAAGATCTCTGTGATGGGGTGCTGTAGGCTCCTTTGAGGGCCTGTCATTTTGGGATGCCATGGGCTGTTCCATCAGCTCCAGAGCCAGCTGTCACCTGTACAGAGTTGTCCATGGCTCTGCTGAAGCCTGTCATGTGTCAGTGCAGCACTCATGAGACCATCAGGCACTCATGCATGCGCTGTGTGTTCATGCAGGGGTAAACTGGGTGCTTGTGAGCTGTGTGATCATGCATGAAATGGTCAGGTTCTCATGCATGAATTCAGTGTTCAAGTATGACCTGAATGTGCAGTCACATGTGAGCTGACAGGGCATCTTGAACCAATTGGATGCCCATGTGTGAGCTAATTGGGTACTCAAGCATGAATTAATTGTGCCTCCATGCAGGGATTAATTGGATAATCAAGTGTAAATTTGCAGGATGCTCATGCATGAACTCACTGGGCACTCATGCATGAACTACTTGTGTGGTCTGGCATAAATTAATTTGGCACTTGGGCGTGAATTAATTGTACACCTACATTTGATTCATTGGGCACTTGAGGATGAACTGATTGGACCCTCATGCATGAGCTGATAGCTCAGTCAGGTGTGAATTATTTGAGTGCTCATGCATAAACTGATTGGGCACTCATGCATGTATTTATTGGGTGCTTATTGAACATTCAAGAGGGAAATAACTGGGCATCCCTGTGTGGCTTCAGGGGACACTCATGCATGAATGCAGTGAGCCCTGCAATGCATGCCCTGAGGGGCATAATAATACATGTTCAGGCTGAGTATTAACCCCTATGGTCTGATCCATGGGGAAGAGACTTGAAATCTGTGATGAGTGCATGTACTCAGACTGTGATGAAAGTTGACCCCAACAGTCTAGTCCTCAAGGTCAAGGGATAGAGCTTGTAATAGATGAAAGTTCAGAGTGTGATGATGATGATAACCCCAATAGTTTGGGTCCCTGGGGGAAGGGGTAGAATTTTACTAAGTGCATATGCACCTAGTTATCATATCAACCCTTTACAGTCTGGCCCACCAGGTCAAAGGGTAGAGTTTGTGATTGGTAAGGTGTTCTGACTATGTAGGAGTGGGGCTAAGGGACATGGTTTAGTGGCAGACTTAGTAGTATTAGGTAAATGGTTGGACTCAAGGATTTTAAGGGTCTTTTTCAACCTAAATGTTTGTATGACGTGAGCCACCATGGTGTGATTTGTGGGGCAAGGACCAAAATTTTAAAGAACATGTGTACAGATTGCTGTGATGTTAATCCCTATTGTCTTGCAGGGAGGAAGTATGAAGTTCATAATTGCTGAGTATACAGATTGTGAGGATGTTAAAAGTAGAGACAGTAATGTTTGTGTGTTGAAACCTCTCTTAAATATGTGTTTTGCAGAGGTAAGGGGTGAAGGGTATTGAGATTAAATTGTAGGGTTTGCTACGTTTGTGCGTGGGCACCTAATTAGCTCATGCATGAGTGCCAGTTTAGTCTGTGCATGGGATGGGCGCCCAATTAACTCATGCATGATGGTCCTATTAGTTCATCCCTGATCACACAATTACTTCACGCATGGGTGCCCAATTAGTGCACGCTTTATTGCTCAAATAGTTCATGCATGAGCGCCCAATTAGTTCATGCTTGAGAGCTCAATCAAGTCACGCTTGAGAGTCCAATTACATCTGGATGAGCACCCAATTTACTCATGCATGAATGCTCAATTAGTACATGCATGAGCACCCAATGAGTTCAAACCCCAAGTGCATCATGAGTTCCCCCCAGTGCCACACTGGACACACGTGGTGGGGTTTGGCATCCAGGGGTGCCAGCATAACCAGCGTGGGAGGTGGCCATGAACTGCCCTGTGCAGGGCAAAGCTGGCTCTGAAGCTGACATGCTGTCCCAGAATGCCAGGTCCTTGGAGGATCCCACAGTGCAGACAGCATGGGGAGATGGTGGAGATGTATGGAATAGGATGCTCCTGAATCACTGCAGCCTGTGGAAAACACACACCAGGGCAAGGAGACTTTGAATGTGTCTGTGGGTGACCTGTTACAGCACAGTGACACTGGGAAGACAGGAGGGTGGAAGAGACCTAGTCAGACACATGAGGAGAGGCAGACAGAAGAAACTGTTGCGTACACAGCCCCCAACCTCCTGCCTTGCCCACTGGTTCAGTGAGGTGATTGGGACAAACCAAGTGTGACCTGTGGTGCACACAAGAGAAGCTGAAATTAGGAAGGTATGTTTAGCTTAAGTGGAGTCCAGGAAAGGGGGGGAAAAGATGCTTTCTTAAGTATTTATTTGCTTATATTTTATTCTCTCTTACTACCTTAGCCTGGTTAGGAAGAAGTTTGTTAACTAGCAGTAACTTCAGGAAAAAGTTCCTCCAGTAGAGGTGGTTTTGTGCGCTACAGTAATTAGTGGAGAATGCAGGCAGCACCCAGGTCTGACATGGCCTGGAACTGCAATAATTTGAGTGACTTTGAGGCTCAGGAAGCAGTATTGATTATGATATTGGGACTTTGGGGTGTTGTGATGTGTCCCTCATGTCTGGAGGGGGAAGATACAGTGTGTAAGCAGTTGGGAAATGGAGATTTCAAGTCTAATGAAACCAGCTCCTGAGGAATGGGAAGGTAACTGGGGAGAGATAGAATGGGGTCAGCTTCAAGCCCCTGCCACAGTGGCCTGCAGCTAGGGTTTCAAGAGCATCTTCCTTGGAGAGTCACTGTCTGGGAATGCCTGGGAGAGCCACGTGCTGCTGTGCTGTGCGGTGTGGAGGCAGTGACTGTCCTCTAAGCAGGTCTCCAGAGAGCCCAGAAGCACTTGGCAGACCTGGGGAGTTGAGCTGAGGGTCCCTTATTTTACAATAAAAGGACCCTGCCAAAAGAAGTGTTCACAAGTGCTCAGAGCAAAAGGAAGGCTCTTGTTCATTGTGAGCAGCTTGTAGTGCTGTGCTGGTCAAAGTGTGCACCACACAGTGCTTATTTCTGCTGCCTGGTCCAGGGGTAAGAGTGGAATTCAGAACTGGTGTATATTAAGACTGTGATGATGTTGAAAGTAGAATTCCTAATGGATTGATGTTGAAACAGTTCCTATGTGTTTTTCACAGAGGCAAAGGGTGGAATGTACTGGGCATAAACTGCAGGGTTTTCTGCATTCACACTTGTTCACGCATGAGTGCCCCATGAGTTCCTGCTTCAGTGCCCCATCAGCTCACACTTGAGCACACAATTAGCTGCTGCTTGCATGCCCAGTTAATTCATGCATGGCTGCCCAACCAATTCATGCATGAGAACCCAATTTCTTCACACTTGCATGCCCAATTAATTTATGTATGAGTGCCCAATGGGGTTATGCATGAGTGCTCAATTAATTTGATATGAGTTCAGAGAAGTGCCACTTCTAGAAACCCTGAAACTGAAGCCAGATGCAAATTAAAGCCACACCCCTTAAAGGACCCCTGTATGACTTAATCTGAGCTGAAAACCAGTCCTGTGGTTTGTATTGAAAAGAAATGAAAACCAGCACTCATTCTACACCTGGGTATCATTAGTGCAACTTCAACTTGGATACTTTTTTAGGAACCAGAGAGCAGCTGTGTGGGATGTTGACTTTCTCCACTCAGAGTTCTAACCTTTCTGTTGCCATATGGGTTTTTTGTTTTGTTTCAAGTACTAATCATTAAAATGTAATTTCCCATCATATAGCTTCCTCATCCAGCATGAAATGCCCACGGAGGCAAAGATGTTTTAAGTGAAAAAGCAAAGTTAAACCAGCAGAAAAATTCAGAAACACAGGGCAGTTCCCAGTAGGAAGGAGCAGTTCTTACCTGTAAAAGAGGGTGCATTAGCAATGCCTGGGCATGGTCTTTAGAAAATGAAATAATTTTTGCTAGTGAAGGCCTAGAGAAAGAGAATACAAAAGTATTTTATATTATTTCTTAGGCTGTGCTATCCTTTTGCTTTTCATTTTTCATGACTTCTGCAATTATGACAGTTCCATCACCAAATTTCCATTTCTTGGAGGAGATCTCTGTTCTCCCAGCTTGGTTCCTCTCTGCTGAATGGTGTAGTTCCTCCACTCATGTCAGAGCAGTGAAATTGCCTTTGGAGGTCAGAGTAGCAGCTGATAACAGTCCTGTTCCCTCACCCAGCAGATGTTTGCTCGGGGAGTTGGGAGGCACTCAAGAGGGTGTTTTTTCTGTTTTTAGACTCAACCTGTTGATGCTTCTAAGCTGACCTTTCTTATCTTGATTATGCTCTTATGGAAGTTTTAACTAATGTCTGCAGGTTGCTTTTAGCAGCAACACAAAAGTTTCACTGACTCACACCAGCTTTTCAATCTATTGTTCCTTAGAAATGGGCCAAATCTTGTTTTGTCATATATGGCCAGATTGCAGTTTGGCACTCCAAAAACTGCCAGCCTGGGATGGAAACCAAACAGCTATCATTATAATTTGACTGGAAAATGAACAGGAGACCATAAGCTTGTCCATATGCCACATTTTTTACTTGTTCTCAACTATATAATACCTGATGCATGCAGAGAGTTATATATTTGGGCTGCATAATTCAGTGGCTTTCTTACTGATTTTGAATCGTTCTTTTTAAAAGTGGAAGCCACTCTGTTCCATCTGTGTCACCTGCTTTAGTAAAACAAAGTCCCTGACATGGCTCACTTTTTACTGGTTTCAACATTTGGATCATATCAGGGCTTTTTCCCCCCCCCTATGATAGAGAAACTGATTTTTTTTTCTTTTTAATGGTAGGCTAAGGGAAAAAAATGGCAAAAATATCAGACATGCTTGGGCATCTCCTGATGTGATTTAATATTGTGGTTTCTCCACCTCAGATTGAAAGACTGACAAGATAGAGCTGTTTGGGCTTGAAGATGCAGAGGGTAAATCTCCCTTGGGGGCTAAGTTCTGCTCTTCCTACTTAGCTTGAACTCTTTGTATGGTGTCCCTGATTTAGAGCATACTTAGCAGGTGCAACACGCCTGGAGTGAGGCAACGTAACAACAAGCTGTGTGGGAGTAGAGAGGAGTCAGTGTTTTGAAAAGGAGGCACAAAATGGGTTACTGCACACAGAATGAAAAAGAGGCATTTGCAGACTCTGCAACTCTTTTGGAAGGTGTTTCTGGTACCACTTCTGTTTCATTTTAATCTGGAAATAAAGGGATATATTCGTGCATTTGTTCTCCATCCCAAGTGGAAGGTCCTAAAGTGCCATAGGTCTCTTTTGAAACATTTACTCACAACAGGATCTAGCTGTACCTCTGGTCATGCAGGCTTGGGATGCTGTTGAATATAATGCTCTGCAGCATCAAGCATGCAAACAGCTCAGAGAACAGGGGGGAAAAGCTCTCACTCTTTTTCAGGGGCATGAGGACTCTGTGTACTGTTCATGTTGTGTCTGGCAGCTAAGAAGCTTCCCATCAGACTGACAGAGTTGCAGTGCCCTCTTGGGCACTGAGTTAGTGCCAGCATAACTACATGAAAGGACAAGTATGAAGGACTCCAAGCCATCTTTTCATTTTGGGCTTCATTTTTACACCTTATCTGTCTAAGATTAGTGTTGCAATGTAGTGACTGGGTGGTAAAATGTTGTGCTACCCACACACTGAACTGTGAGGTCTTAGGAGAGAGTGTGGGAAGAAAAACCAAAGAAGGAAAAGTCTATTATAATTTCAGATAGTAAAAGTTTTATTGCACCTTTCACACGTTCCAGAGTGCAAGGCATTTTAAATTGGGCTGTGTAGATTTCTGCCTCCTGAAGACAGCTGTGATGTTGGAGTGATGTTTGGGTATAACTTTTCCATGAAGGATGAAAGAGAAAACTGACGTTCAGTTTGGATCCACAGCTAGTTCTCTCCTTGACTCCCAAGTTAAACAAGGATAGAGGATCTGTAGATCTTAGAAGTCCTCCCTCTGCCTTTTGCTCTAGCTCCTCTTCCTGTAGGGACTTAGGATGGAGATGAGCTGGCTGATGAACATTAAAGGAAATTAAAAACCCTAAATATTTGGAATCTGTGGTTGCAGAGAAGAGACTGGATTTTAGAGATGTGAGAACTAACTTTCCTGTGCTGACAGGTGACTTTTGAACCTTGCTATAACAGACATTGGTTTTGCCTTCAGCAATTTTTCTTTTCTTCTGCCTCAGTCTTGCTGGAGTTCACAATGAGTAGTAATGGAGAAGACAACCTGGTCCATAAACGCCTTCTTTTTATCTTATGTTCTTTCCTTAGAGAAGCAGTGAGAGACAATTGATGCAGAGTCTGAGCCATCAGAGCTGTCAGACTTGGGCACTGACCTCTTCTAGGAGTTCATCTGGCTGGGTTAGAGAGTTTAGCTGGCAGAGTCCAAGGTCAGCTCCTTTGCTGATAAGACTTGTGAAGAAAGCTGGAAGTGATGGCCTGCCCTTCCTTTCCTTTGGGAACTGCTTTTAAGCTGAGGCTTTAGTGCTATCCCTACCTGTGCTCCCTGCAGCAGCTGTGTCTGTGATGGTCTCTTACTGACCCAGATCTGGACCTGCTGGCTGGTCTTCCTTGCTTGACCTCAGACCTGCCCCAGCATTGCAGACTCTCTGTATGATCACTGGACTATGACTGGTCACTGCCTCTTGCTTGGATCCTGGCCTGGACCTGCTGATTTCTGCCCCAGCTCTGTTGGTGAGGCAAGTGCTTGCACCTTTATTAGCCCTCTCTATTCCCAGTTTCCTGTCCTTTGCAGACCAGCCAGCCCTCACTGCTCCTTGACAGCAAAAGTTGGGAGCTGTTGTAAAGCTTCAGGTTAGAAGTGGTTCCCAAGGGAAATGAGGGGCAGGTCCTTGCTTCTGGCTTTCTTCACAACAGCTCTTATCAGTGACGGAGCTGATCCTGGGCTCAGCCAGCTAAACTCTTCAACTTAGCCAGCTGACTCCTGGGAATGAGTGTATTCTGGTCCCCAAGAAGAGTATCATACCTGGCTGAGCACCAGTGCTCCCCTCTGTCTTCTCTGGCACATTCTGGCTGGATGGCTCACAGACACTTGCAAGACTCTGTTCAATAATCCCACTCCCTTGGTCTTTTACAGCTGCATGTTCCTCGCTCCATGTCCAGCATTGTACACAGCTCTTCCTGTTACTAGGATTTTTGTGGTCCCAGAGCCCCTCTTGCTCTTGTTTCAGTCTTTATTGAAAAGTTTAACAAGCAGTATAACACACTCTTAACTTTAATAACCCAGAGCTGTAATGTGCTGCCGGAGAGATCCCACTGAATTCCAACCCCTCAGGCCTTAAAATGCCTCCCAGCCTGTGCCCCACTTGTGTGTGAGGGTTAGGGTAATTTGGTGAGCATGATCCTGCTGAAGTGGAAGGTGTCCTGAATCTCCATAAGGCACAAAGCACCAACTCTGGCAAGAAGTTCGTGGCTGAAATATTTATCTTTTGCTTCATTGCTGAAGCTGTGCTGAAGACTGTTTTGGACACCGGTTTTGGATGATGGGGAGAAGAGACAAATAACCACTAGGTTTTTGATGTAATCTGTGACTGGATCAGGTGCAACAGTGTCTGGGGATGGGGAGTGGCTCTGACAAGTAAGGAGATAATCTGACCGTTTTTCATTTAATAAAACCCAGTAAACCTGATTGTTTACTCATGAGACCTCCCATCAGCCCAGCAAAACAGCAACTGTCCTTGTTTTTAAGTGGATACCCTGTCATATGTGGGTTATGCAGGGTGATAGAATTACTTGGTTTCAGTATGAGAGATCTCTTATTTCTCTTTTCTTACTTTGTTGATATGTTTACCTGATGGACAGCTAAAGCCTCTTATCTTTAGTGGGGTAGAGTGAAAGTCCAAATGGAGGAGGGAAGCAAGTCCAAACAATGTATGTGAGGACAGTAAATTTATTCTCACTCTTGTGGATGGGATATCAACAGAATATGAACAGAATGCTTTCATCTCTCTCCTTCTTCCTTTTCCACAACATCTTCTTAATGCTAGGTTATGTTCCTAAATGCCTCATTTTTCTTCATTATAACAGTTATTTTATCATATCCTCATGTACCTTCTGATGCTCTGCAAGACAAGGAGATGATGTTTTTCTTCTGAGACTATTTTTATGTGGATTTTTAGGCATTCAGGGAATTTCTCAGCCCTGTTTAAAGCACAGTTTGAGATAAATCTCAAAATGCAAAAGCGTGATTGAATTAACACCAATGATTTTTTGGCTTTTGACTCTTAATTTATAAGTAGATAAAACCAGTGAAAAGACTGGTGATGAAATATTGAGTATTTGGACATGAAGAGGCAAGGACAGGAACATGGATGTGGGGAGTGAGTCTGTCAGGCAGACCTAGTTAAGCTAGCTTTAAATGAACCAGGGACAGCCAAGGTAAATTAGTCTGAGCTGAGCTCCACACAACCACATCTACAGCATCACCTGGGCTGGTGAGTTCTGTAGCTAACTCAGGTACCTCAGCACTACAGACATACCCTGAGGTAAAGAGAATATAAATAGGGTTGGAAGGCGAGGGGCAGAGTTAGCAGCCAATCTGCAGAGGGCAGAGGAGCTGGGATCAAAACTGCTGCCAATGCTTTGAAAGTCATGAAACGCCAGAGCCTTAGTTTGCTCACACAGGCACAACTCCTCTGGGCTTCGGGGAGAAAGTGTCTGAGAGGCTCTCAAAGTACGTGTGCGCAGAGCCAGCCTTGTTGTGCTAAAAAACAAGCTCTGATTAACTGTGCACGTGGCAGGAATTTTGCATTGCCGCTAAAGCAGTGAAAAGTCCTGAAAGGTTTCCATGACATTAATTTTAGTTCATTTGAGATAATCCATGTAGGGCTTAAATAATACATGAGATTTATGCCATCGAAGATATGCAGTGTATCTCAGCCTCAGTGAAAGGAAATCTGCCTTCTTGACACCAACCAGGCAAACCAGGAGACAGGACAGAACTAGTTTTTCATCGGAGCATTGCTGCCTGTTTCTTCTCCTGGCTTTCATCTCTCGCTCCCTTTCTTTCCCGCCTCCCATTTTTTTTGTTGATTGGTGTCACCTCACATGCTTAGGATGTCTGCCTGTCTGCTCAGAGTGTGAACACATTCCTCAGAATGCTGATTTGTTCGTTTCACGCCGGTGTCAAAATGACTTATTAAATTCGGCACCTCCTGATACTCGGTGCCTGATGTGTTGCTATCCAAACATTAAATGACAATAAGCATATGCAGCCGCTGGGCCTAGCAAACTCATTTACTTTGATAAAAATGTCATGGCAATATGCTTTAAATCACTGTCCTTTTCATCATTGTTAATTGCTAGCTCTAGACCTCTTTCCTGTGCTTAGTGCAAGTGTTAGGATGCTGCTCCTTCTAGCCTGATTAAACATTGTTTTTTGCCCCCCCCTAACTGTAGAAATCTCTTTCAGTGGCAGTGTTATTTCATCAAGAGATGGATTTTGCTCTTAATTAGCCAACATGCCACCAGGGATACTTCAGTCAGGGGTGTGAAAAAGCCTCCAGCAGAAGATCATTCTCTGGGATTAAAAAAAAAAATAAAATAACGTATCAGTGACTTGGGGATAATTGGCAGCTTCGGTGACGGTAAGTTGGCTCTGGCAGTGACAATATGTTCTGGTGTAATATCAGTACCTGCCTCTGTCTGCTTTCCAGTTGGCTCACTTCAGACTCAACAAGAGCAGGTCTGTGTATAACAATGTATGACATTAGATGCTGGGGGTGGGGAACCATTCCCCCCCTTTTTTGCTGTCGCTGGTGAGCTGCACAGCTTTCACGAGGCTTTGTAAACATGGGGTTTACCTTCTCTTCAGCAGAAATGCACCTTCTTCTCCACCCATCCGTGGAAAGTTTACAAAAATAAAGAAGTCCTTGTACATTTAAAATCATCGGCAAAAACCTCTGGCAGGTGAGATCCTGCTCCCAATTCAAGCAGCTGGTAAGAATCCAGATGTGATATGCTGTTCTCCCTGAGGCAGGATCAGCTCTGCTAGTGCTGCTCTGGAGGAAGGAGTGTCCTCCAAGGCCACCACTGGCAGAAACTCTGCTGTTTCAGGCTGCAGCAATTTGTTCCCAAACTTCAGTTCCCTAATCATTAGAAAGCTTCAGGTTCCCTGCTCTTACTGTTTTCCCCCGAATCTTCTCTGTGGCAATCTAAGTGTTTAACCTCTTGATCTATTTACCATGGAAAAGGAGAACAGATTTTTTTGTTTGTAACAGGCTTGTTCACATTGGCAGACTATTACCCCATCCCCCTCAGTCTGCTCTTCAGACTTGCCTGTCCACAGGTTTTTCTGCCTTTTCCTAAAGCTTCTTTTTTGTTTTTTTGTAAATACAGAGTTTGAACTTGAATATATCTGTTAATTTCTTGCTGCTAGTCATATGCTTAATTTGGATTTTTTGCTTTAGTTTTGTCTTAAAGAGCTAGATGCTTCTGTGCTCAGAAAGGTTTTACCTATATATCCCTGTCTATATTTTGCATGTCTGAAGCTGGCCTGATTTTCAGTGCATGAAAGGGATTTCTATCAAAAATAGGAGGAGAAAGGTCTTTAAAAAACAAAATAATTAACTCCTCCTGTTTCTAGGTAATGTGAGGTTATTGGTTGAGATACAGATGCTGTGAGAGAATAGAATTTCAGACATCTCTGTAAGGACAACCATTTCACGCTCCTGGGATGAATTTCAAATGAACTGTCTCAAAGCTTGACCAGAAGTGGGATCTGAAAAAATGATTCAGGCCAGTGGAGTTAAAAAAAAAAATAATATATCTATCTTGCACAGAAATAAGAATCTTATTAATAAAATATTTTTGTCTTTTAAAATCAAGTTCTATAAAGGGAGAATATTTTGTGTGTGGGGAAGCAAACTCATCCCGCTTAAGGTGTGAACATATGAGTATGCAAGTCACATTGTGCTGTTACCTGAGCCTGTTGTAGCATTTACAGATTCAATCTATATTCCTTGAAGAAATCAAAACCAAAGAGTCTCATTTGGTAAACATGTGCTTGATCTAAAGCTTGCTGAAATCAATGGCAAGTTGTGGGATGTGATTCTAATTGTCAAGAAGAACTTCTAATTACTTAGCACATTTTCTAAAGAGAGAGAGATACGATTTCAGCAGTCAAAGATGTTCTTTTTCAAATGGAGTGAACTCTAACACATCCTTCACACTGTAAGCCTGTCAAGTTGTAGTAGAAAGATATGTGATCAGGCATGTGGAGGTGCCTGTCTTGTAGCAGTGAAGCAGAGGCTGTTGCTCTGGTGTCGAATGAAACGAAGAGATGGTTGGACTTTACAGGGTCTATCTTCTCTAGATAAAAGGCCAGTGACCTTTTCACATCAAGCCTGGAGAGAAGGGTCTGGTTAAGGGTGATATGCAAAAGTGTTGGCAAGGGGGCTGGTTCATTAGGGCTGAACCTCCTTTCTCTCACCTTAGGGAAGTAATTTAAGATGTGTCTATCACATTGCTGTATCCTCACGGCAATGGTGGATTGTTCTGTAAAAGCAGAAACACAAGGAGAAGCATTCTGAAATATTGAAGCAATGGCTTTAATTTAGGGAAATGCCAAGTATTTTTAATTTGAGCTTTTGAAAATTTTGAAGTGTTTTACTTTCAAAAGTAGTTGCCTATAAGAATGAATTAATCAAAAAATGAAACTGAATAATGGACTACAAAATCTTGTACTGAGAAGAAATACTGGAAGTTATATTTTGATATTTTTTTTCCTTTGGTTAGCTGAAATTCAAAGAATTAAAAAGATGTTGTTATTTCCCTTCCCACCTTCAATTCAGTCACAAAATAAAAGACCTTGTTTATGTTACTGTTAGTAGGAAACCAATTTTCTATAAATGTTTTTGATTGATAACCCCACCTGACAATTCTGGTTATTAGCCAGTTTTGTAGACCCTTCCGGGTGTGTTAGAAAAGCTTGAATTACTTCCTTCCTAAGAGAAGATGTTGCACCTGTGTACCTGATACAGTAATTATTTACACCTGAGGTGGCAGAAAAGAACCAGCCATGCTCATCAACCATTTCAAACATCTTTCCTTTATCTTTCTACAGGTCGTTTGTCCATGCCAACAGGTATTTGTCAGTAAGCCTTTCCACTTGTGTGTGCAAAATTTAGTTTGTTGTATGAATAAAGCATTGGGTGTTATAATGTAAAGTAACTTTGTTAATTTCTTTACCAGTTGGTGTCAGCCTTGATTACCTCACCAAACTCGCAGGGGTGTGTGGGCAGATTACAATTTGCTAAGAGGTTGCATATGTGTACCTGATAGAGCATATTACTTACACCTGAAGTGGTGGGAAAGAACCACTCAGCATCAGTTTCTCTCATGCTCTAGTAATCCATTGTGGATTATTGAGATCACCTGGGGAAGGTAATGCTATTTTAACACCCCAGCAAAGGTGGGAAAGAAAGGGAAGGGAGAAAGAAACTTGAGGCAGCAGTTGACATTTATCTTGTGATGTGAACGGTGAGTATTTTCCAGGCTCATGATAAATCTTGTGAAACGGAAGAACAAGCATGACAAAGGTCTGAAAGACAATAATAGGATGTTGCAGAAGATGCGTTAATGTTTCTGGAGACAAAGAAGATTTTTTTGTGCTTTTTTGTGTGTGTGTGTCATTCAAATAGTATACTAATGCAAATAATGCTTGATTTTCACTGTTTTACAGGCCAGCTAGAGAAGTAACTGAATATATTTGCTTTGAGAAGGAATGGAAGGTTCAGAGAAGACAGCCAAATCTGCTAGGATACTGGGATGAGGGTGCTTCTGGAAAGGCTGCAGTAAGCAGTATGCTTGAGTTAAACCAGTGCTGACTGCTGACTAAAAGATCCTGCCTTGTTTATGGAGAATACTTAAGGTTATCCTGTGTTTATTTCTTCTCTGGTGTGCAATGGCAAGGCAGTGTTGAAAGTCTTTTGTGATGGTACAGAAATACAAAGCGGGACTTATGATCACTTTTAAGTTCCACTACTACTTCCATAGTTTTTGATTTAATTCTTCTCATTCATCAAACAGTTTGGATTTGATATTTGAGTTGATGGAGGCGAGTAGCAAAGTGGAGTGAAAATACTCATATCAAAGAAGACACCGAAAAGATGTGGAAATTGGGCTGGCTCAGGTTTCCATAGTTAGATTAAGAATCCCTCAGATAAACAAGCAGAAAATTGTTCTCATCTCCGGTGCCTGTGAGTCTGTTGAAGTCAAGTAGAACTGACAGAGCTACTCAGTGTCTCTGAGTTAAGAGTGGTGCGATTCAGACAACAGACAGAAGCTCTTCTGCATATTCACATGCATACTTTTGGAAAGAACTCCTCACTTTTGCAGAACCATTGTTAGAAAACTACCCGTAGCCATTTGTTAATGATGTTGAAAATAACATAATTATGCCCCTTTGCTCTGTATATTGCTTTAGCTCAGAACAATTTTGAATGGAAAGGGTTCTCAGAAAAGCTCTCCCATCCAAGGAAAGCACAGTGAGAGCTGGTGGCCACCAGTAAGAATGATTTACTGCTTTGTTTGTGGTGAGTGGTAAAGAGTTAAGTGAAACTGGAAAAGTGTTTGTTTGTGGTATTGCTGCTATGTGCTGTATTCTGTTCAAAATCTGTTGTCACAGCTTTATCATCCATGTAATCAGGTGTGATATTGGCTCTGTGTAGCCCCCCCTGCCTGCTTTCTCCTAGTTTACTCTGGGAAGAAGCAGAGTAGAAGGAGAAAGAAAGGGAACCAGCATTTATTTGTTCTGAAGTGCTGTTAAAAGGACATCTATGGGCCTCTTGGTTCATATGGTTTCATTCTGCAAATGCCACTTGAACTAAAATATTCCCTTTCATCTTTCTGACAGAAATATGACACAGTAATTCTTTGTGAAAATGTAGATGATACGCTGCAGTAGTTACAGTGAGTTAGGATTAAGTGGCAAATGCCTACTCTTAAAGGCTTAATTAAAGACACAATAGCTCTGGGAGGTCATTATTGTAATTACAGTGCTGCCTATATTGTTGTAGCCAAGTACATGGTTGTAGTGTCATGTTATCTCTACACAGCATCCTGGTTTGATGAGGCAGCTATTGCATACATTCCATGGACTATGATTAGCAGGAGTCTTTTGCTACTCTATTTCAGCTTGAAAATCTGATTCAGAGCTCAGTTTACTTTTACCAGTTTTATATTGGTATGATTCCATTAACAGAAGTGTGACCACCTTAGATTTTTTTGCCCCCATGTGCTGGAGGAAAATTAGGCCTTCTGGCTTTGGTTAAAATCTTTAGAGAGCAAGGAAAGGGCCGAAACATAACAATTATCTTAATGTTCTCTTGTATGTGGAAGAAACAATAGTTCTCATCCTGACTTAAAGAACAGATAATTTGAAGATTAGGTCCACAAGAGAGGAAACTAGTGGGTCTGTGTAAAATTCTTGATATTAAAAAATGCAGCAATCATTTTCAGCAGTGTATTTGAGGGGTGTCTGACATGCTTACCTTTCCTAGAGGTGAGCTTTTTCCCTACAGTATTTTCCCAGTGCTTTGTCCAGTCTTATATCAAAATATTTAATTAGTAAGACTGTTGTTTACCATGATGGGGAACTCCACAACTGACTAATTACATGCCTAGAAGGATTTTAATATGAGTATTTGGGAAGGGGATCACAGTAGTACTAACAAAAGCAAAGTTAAAGACAGTGTGGGTACCTGTTCAAGTGTAGTCAGGGCAAGACAGATCTTGGGGAGCTCTATCATCCAGCAGTAGGCTTATGTGGACTGCTGAAAGGACAGCTTTGCTACCTGTGCTTGTGGGAAGAAATCCAAGTGAGTTTGGATCATTGTGGAAAGGAGTTGAAATTGATTTGTTGAGATATCATCTATGACAGGACTGAAAAAAAAGTGAAACCAGGTATCCAAACCTCAGTCGCCTTCTCTAAATGCTGTTTAGTTTCTTATTTATTTGTTTAAAATATTTGATTATTCGAGCAGGGCCTGCAAAATGGAATGTGGTTAACAGGAGAGGTGGAGTTATCCCAGAAGATTGATGCCTTTGCTCTGGGATGTGGGAGGCTGAACTTGAGATCACCTCACATAAAAGAAACTATTTGAATGCTTCCAGCATGCAGCAGTATCCTATCTTTGAGGCTATTGTCTAAGACTTGGGAACAACTCTTACTTTCCTTAGCTTATATTGCAAGTGCCCAACAATAAAAACAGAAGTTCTTTTTACATTTTAATCTTGGGGTAGGATTTGCCTCATTTCAGCTATCTTTAAAATGTGGGTTGCTGTTGAAAATAAATGAGACATGGATTTACTTTTTCCTATTTTCTGCAGGTTCCAGTCTCATTTTTTTAACTCCTTAGTTAAAATAAGAGTCTCCTTAGTTCTCTGACCACTTCTGTTCCTTTTAATTAATAACGATCCTCATAATATCATACCCACAAATTAATGTAATGATCCTGGATCTGAGCTGTATAGCAGGAGAATTACCAGCTTTGTGCTCTCTGCTGGGATATTGTCTGCTGCAAAATATGGTCTTGGCTTGTGTGCATGCAATAACATTGCCTTTCCAACTCTCTGCTATCTATTGCTTTCACTGAGATAGTCTAATTAGTCTTTCTTGGGTTTCTTCTCTCCAAGATGCAACTCATTTTTTAGGTTATGTTCCCTCCAAAGTCTTCGGCCTTTCCTTGTCAAGGAGTAACGAGGTTTCTGACAAAGACCCACAGTAAGGAAGACATAAAATAAACATTTGCTTTTTTCAAGAGATTTTTTTTGAATGCATTGGACTGTATTCCTATACTGGAAATAACTCTTTTGATAATGTA
>VXBX01002693.1:0-39659 GCA_013400415.1 Scytalopus superciliaris | reverse complement strand
AGTGGGGGTGTGCCCCCCCCCCCCCCCCCCCCCCCCCCGAAACTGCTGTGCTGTCATGGTCTCTATGCCAAGCTCAAGGTTTGTTCCTACCCTTCCCCTCCCGTTCTCCTCACCCCCACCTACTATTTCTTCATCTTGTTCTCTCCTGTCTTATCCAGCCCATCACCTTTCCTAAAATGCCGTCTCCCTTTCCTTTTCTCCCCACCTCACTTTTTAGCAACCTTTCCTCTCCCTCTCTTCACACTCTCCCACACTTCCAAGCAGAATGGTTGTGAAACGAGCTGCTTGTTGCCATCACACGGTGCATCCTCCCTCTCTACCCCTCCAACCCACATGGATTATCCATCCCCTAAATAGCCTGTACAGCTTCCAGGGGGGAGTCTCTGCTGCTGGAACCCTGAGGGATCAGTCACAGTGTCACCTCAAGGCTTCAGACTCTGGAGATATTCTTATTTTAATTATATGTACAATATGTTATCAAAGAATCACAGACTCATCAAGGTTGGAAAGGACCTTCAAGGTCATCCAGTCCCACCATCACCCAGCACCACCACAATCATCCCTAATCCATGTCCCCAAGAGCCACATCCAGACACCTCTGGGACACTCCCAGAGACAGTGACTGCCCCCCCTCCCTGGGACACTCATTCCAAGGCTTGATCACTATGTCAGTGAAAACTGTTGCTCATCCCTGCTGTGCCCCTGCCCTGGGGCAGTTTGAGGCCATTCCCTCTGCCCCTTTCCCTCGGGCCAGGGCAGAAGAGCCCGACCCCCCTCCCTGCCCCCTCCTGGCAGGGAGTTGTGGGGAGCAATGAGGTTTCAGACTCTTCTTCTCCAGATTGTACTATATACATCCTAAAAATAATATATAGAATCATAGCATCAATCAGAATGGTTTGGGTTGTAAAGGACCTCAAAGCCCACCCAGTGCCACCCCCTGCCATGGGCAGGGACACCTCCCACCAGCCCAGGTTGCTCCAAGCCCCGTCCAGCCTGGCCTGGGACACTCCCAGGGATCCAGGGGCAGCCACAGCTTCTCTGCCCAACCTGTGCCAGGGCCTGCCCACCCTCACAGGGAACAGTTTCTTCCCAATATCCCATCCAGCCCTGCCCTCTGGCAGTTTGAAGCCATTCCCTGTGTCCTGTCCCTCCAGCCCTTGGGAATAGTCTCTCTCCATCTTTCCTGGAGCCCCTTCAGGCCCTGCCAGGCCACCCTGAGGTCCCCCCAAAGCTTCCCTTCTCCAGGCTGAGCAATCCCAGCTCTCCCAGCCTTCCCTCCCAGCAGAGCTGCTCCAGCCTCTGCCCATCCTGGTGCCCCCTCTGGCCTCGCTCCAGCAGCTCCCTGGCCTTGCTGTGCTGGGCCCCCAGGGCTGGGGCAGCTCTGCAGGGGGGGCTCACCAGAGCAGTGGTATCTATTCTATTCTATTCTATTCTATTCTATTCTATTCTATTCTATTCTATTCTAGTCTAGTCTAGTCTAGTCTAGTCTAGTCTAGTCTAGTCTAGTCTAGTCTAATCTAGTCCAGCCTAATAATTATATTATAGATATATCTGTATTATGTTATGCACAGTCATGAGAAGCACACAATATTTACTAACAAAAAAGCAAACCAGGGTGGAATTCCTTGCCCTGCTGCTCTCGCTGCTCTCCTGGCACTCAGCCCAAGCTGGCCAAAGGTTCTGACTGCTCAAGGAGTCTCCTGCTCACTGTCACCGGGGGCTGGAGACAGAATCCATGTTTACTGCTCAGACTAAACCCCAAGGCTGTTCCCTTCAAGGGAATGCTGCTGGAGATCCCCAAGGAGCCTGGGAAAGGGAACAATTGCTGTCAAGAAGTGAATTAGTCTGCAGGAGCCTCGCATTGGGGTCGCTGCACTGCTGCACCTGATTTAGCTCCTCACCCAGACACGGCCTGGATGTGCCGTGTAGACGAGCGTATCATGTCTTGGGAGTTGGAATGTATTTTAAGTGGAATATCCAGACAGGCTCCGTGTGAGTCAGACTGAAGATTTACAAGTCAGGCACAGCAAATCTGTGTGTTCCTCAGGCAGTGCAGCTGATTGCACTTTCGCTTTGTACAACGTGCCATGGAACAGGGATGTTTCAAACTGGAGTAGCTGGAGTTCTTTCTGAGTTTAAGCACCTCCAAAATCATGTATAACATGATTAAAGGTCAGCTCGTGGAGCCACTGCTGTTGCTTTTAATCTATTTCAGTGTTAATAGTAATAAAATATTCATAGGTGTGAACTTGTAAAGGGAAAAAAATATGTGCTCTAATAGGGTTGGGTTGGGATAAAACATTTTATTCCATTCCAAAGGCAACCAGCAGAGAAGGGGGAAGCTTCTGGCAGCTTCTCAGAGAAGCCACCCCAGGTACCAAAACCTTGCCATATAAACCCAATGCAAACTCCACTGCCTCCTGCATTTTAAAATTATGAGAAAATTCAACATTACTCAGAATTACAAATATATTTCCAAAGACCTGCTCTGTGAAATTTTAATAAATGTAGTCAGATGAAGGATTTAATTTTTTTCTGCCATTAAAAACCCCCCAAAACAAAACAAAACAAAACAACTTTTTTATTTCCTATTTCAACAGCATCCTTTCTCATCCCCAAATTCTAAACTGTGCCCAGAATTCCTTCAGTTATGTGCAAACCTGGTTAATAAAAAGATAAGCAGCTGCCAGTTCTCATGCTGTCCTATTAACAGAAGTGTTCTACCACCAAGCAAGCGAGATGTGATGCGCAAAAATCTCCTGACTTTTGCAGCTTGATTTGATTTTAACGTCTGCTGCATAATTCTTACATGTTTAACACCTCAGAAAAGTCTGTGTAATTTAAGGTTAAATTAATCTTTATTCACTGACTATGGGAGCATGATTTAGGTAAGATGTTCCGCCATTTCTTGGTGTCTTAGTTAAAATTTGGTGAGGTTTTGGTTATTTTAGTAAAGCAAACTCTGCTCTGTAGTTTGTGCCACAGCAGATCAGTTTTGGGCTTTCCTAACCACTCCATGGAACAGCTTGTTTTGCTTTGTAAAGCCTTGATGTGCGACTTTATGGACTATTTTTCATTTCTTTCTACTTTTTCTCTCTCTTTCCAGTGCAATTTCAGCTGCAGGAGCCTGGAGAATGTTATAAAATGCAGGTATATACACCCTGATTGTGAATTATGTGCAGGCAGAGCTGTTATCCATCTTCATGGAGCTCTGCTGGGTGCGTTTAGACCATGGGTAGGCTCAGTCTAGACAGAGATGTCTCAGTGCAGGGTGTTTAAGGCTCTGATTTCCTTCCAGGATCTTGTGTGGTTTTTAAAAACCCCCAAATTAAAGTGACTTCCTTGGTTTCCATTTTCCTGGAGACAAATTAATTCCTCTTTACTGAGTGTACAGTAGTAACAAGATATCTTCATTTTTCTGTCCACCCTCTGAAATCAACCCTGAGAATTTCGTTCCTCAGACCAGAATGATTTTCACCTCCCTAAATTGATTGCTATGGGATTGTTCAGCCTGGAGAAGAGAAGCATTTGGGGTGACCTCATTGTGGCCTTCCAGGAACTACAAGAAAGATGAAGAGAGACTATTTCCAAGGGATAGAGTGACAGGACAAGGGGGAATGGCTTCAAAGTGCCAGAGGGCAGGGACAGATGGGATATTGGGAAGGAATTCTTCCTTGTGAGGGTGGGCAGGCCCTGGCACAGGTTGGGCAGAGAAGCTGTGGCTGCCCCTGGATCCCTGGGAGTGTCCCAGGCCAGGCTGGACGGGGCTTGGAGCAACCTGGGCTGGTGGGAGGTGTCCCTGCTCAGGGCAGGAGGTGGAATGAGAAGCTCTTTCAGGTCCCTTCCAACCCAAACCATTCCACAATTCTATGTTTCCCATAGTGATTAAAGCAATAATAGGAGAATTTCAAGCAGACACCCTACTACACGAGGGGGAGATGACTTATTTAGGCTTTGTTTCTGCAGCTGGTTGGATAAATCAGGATTATGAACCTCACCAGAACAAGGCAGGTTACAGTTCTGTCTTCTTCTCAGACAGACCCACAGTGTAGTGGAACCCAGAATGGCATTTCACTGTTCCAGCCTCTTGTGAAAGGGTTCATCCAGTATTTCTGAGGATCTGGTTAAATCACACCTGCCTTTTCCACATGATTCCATACTTATAACCTGTCCTTGTGAAAAGTGTAATTTACCTTCTACTTATCCAGCTAATACACTGTTTGTGTTTCTGCTACTGAAAGGAGTTGCTGATGTGTGTAATTCCCAGAAACATCACTTATTGCTTTTTTTCCTCTTTTCCTTCATGTAAAATGAAGGAAAACCAAACGTTTTCCCCTCTCACATTTCCCTGTCTTCTCATTTTTATGAAAACTGGTCTCATAACGTTTGGTGTTGCTCTTCATCATGTCAACAGTCACTGGTCCTTTGTGTCTTCCTCATAATTCTTCCTTGGCAGTTTTTGGACTGGAATTTTGATGAGTGTCCAAATTTTCCAAGTTATCAAAATGGTCTGATCCCATTAAAGTCGTGGGTGATGACGACCTTTGGAAATCAGGCCCTGGGGGTTTTGATAGAATCATCACCCCTGGATGTTGTCACAACAGCCAGACCCTTTCAGCGATTGGGATCCCAATGGCAAATCAGATCCCAAATTACAATAAATGGGGGTAAGTGAAATGATCATCACAGAAGGCACTTTGGCTTCCATGCTCATTTAGTCTTGGTTTTCTCACTGAGCCTGCCAACAAGGGGATTAATTAATGGTTTGTCTAATGTGGACACCTGCCCATTAGGAACTACCAAGTCTTTGTCTATAGAGGGTAATCATTTTTTGTTTTCTGCTGCTCAGGTCCTCAAAGGGCAAGTTTTTCTCACATCATCACACAGGTGTGACACCTTTAGCACTTCTGGATAGTTTTAAATTTTATACTTAGGAAAAGTTCCTTTCTGAGGTGTTTTCTTTTGGGTTTGTTTTCTGTCTATGGTCTCTGACCTTATCCAGAAGGTCACCTCCTTTCCAAAATGACTTTTTTTGGGATTTTAGGAGGGTTTAAATTCAAGGAGAAAAGAATTACTGGCATATTACTAAACCCATCCAGAAGATTACTTTATTATGCTCCAACACATAATTAACAATAGTCAAAAACTACTGGATTTATCACATCACAGCTCCACTTCCAGAACATGTGCCCAGAATTTTAACCCTGACACTTTACCTCATAATTCCTTGTTTGAAAAGAGAAACACCCCACTGCATCTTTCTAGTGAATAAATTCTGCCTTCTGTTGAGACCTCTCAAGGAATTCTTTGGCACAACTTTTATTATTATGATTTTAAATCCTTTATTCACTCTGCCTCTCAGAGTACAGCAGGTTCTTTATTAGAGATGTTAAATGCAGTGTCTCCATCAGTGTCACGATGGCCATCTGAGCTGGATTAGAGAAATTGAGAAGAGACACAAAACACTGACCCACTGCCCTCTCTGCCTCCCCTCTGATCTCTCTCTTGGTAGATGCACAGCCAAATATAACTTTTTCCAGCTTTGGATTGTACATTTTGTTGAAATGCACCATGATTTAAACCTGATTTCTTTGATGTTCTCTGAATCTGAAGGTCTCTGATCTACAGAATGTGTTGATTTTGAAATACATGGCTTTTCCTTCACTGCTCTTTTCCTTCTGGTTGCTGCTGCTGCTGCTGATTTTCCTGAGCTAAAATCTTGGATTCCTCCTTCAGGGGCTGTTCTACCACGCACTGAGTGGTATTTTATTCTTCAAGAGATTAACAGGGCTGCTTTTTGTGGAAAGAAACATTGGAATTTGGCTTTCTGTAATTACTCCAAGGGAAATCACCTGCCTTTGGCAGAACTGGCTCATGAGTGGGAGAAATAATAGAATGGTTTGGGTTGGAAGGGACCTTAAAGAGCATCTCATTCCCCCTGCCCTGGGCAAGGACACCTCCCACCAGCCCAGGTTGCTCCAAGCCCCATCCAACCTGGCCTTGGACACTTCCAGGGATGGGGCAGCCACAGCTTCTCTGCCCAACCTGTGCCAGGGCCAGCCCACCCTCATAGGGATGGATTTCTGCCTAATATCTAATCCAACCCTGCCCTCCTTCAGTTTAAGGCCATTCCCTCTTGTCCTATCCCTCCATCCCTTTTCCAAAGTCCCTCTCCAGCTCTCCTGGAGCCCCTTCAGGCACTGGAAGGGGCTCTCAGGTGTCCCTGGATCCTTCTCTTCTCCAGGCTGAATACCCCCAGCTCTCCCAGCCCGGCTCCAGAGCAGAGGGGCTCCAGCCCTGGGATCTGTTGGAGCCTCTTCCAGGCTCACTCCAACAGATCCACATTTTTCTTGTGGGATCTGCTGGAAGGTCTAGAGGCAGGTGAAGGGGCTGGAAAACATGTCCTGTGAGGAGCAGCTGAGGGGGCTGGGGGGGTTTGTGTGGAGCAGAGGAGGCTCAGGGGGGACCTCATTGCTCCCCACAACTCCCTGCCAGGAGGGGGCAGGGAGGGGGGTCGGGCTCTTCTGCCCTGGCCCGAGGGAAAGGGGCACAGGGAATGGCCTCAAACTGCCCCAGGGCAGGGGCACAGCAGGGATTAGAATAAAAATTTCCCTGCAGGAGTGGTCAGGCCTCGGAATGAGTGTCCCAGGGAGGTGGTGGAGTCACTGTCTCTGGGAGTGTCCCAGAGGTGTCTGGATGTGGTCCCTGGGGACAGGGATTAGGGGTGATGCTGGTGGTTCTGGTTATGGTGGGACTGGGTGATCCTGAAGGTCTCTGCCAGCCCTGAGGATCCTGTGATGTCCTAGAGGAGCCAGTCACCTGCTGGGAAGAACTTCACTGGCTCAGACCTGGTGCTGTGTCTGGGACATCAACAGGTACCTGCGTGAGATGTTCTGGGTGAGGGACACCCACCCACTGAGATCAATCTCTGCAGACCTGACACTGGTGGGTTTGTGTTTGGTGTTCGAGGAAAAGCTGTAACAAAACTGGAGTTTAACTTCAGACCTTGAAGGTCCCAAATGCTCCCACCTGTTTGATAGCGAGGTATGAAAACAGCTTAAGAGGGAGAGGACCCGAATAAAATCCCTGCAGAAATGAGATAACGCTCAGTTTCCAGCAGATTACACGGACGTGTGAATCCAAGGGATTCTTCTCCTTTTTTTTTTAGGGCTTTTTCAGCCCAGCCAAAACACTGGCACTTGGATGGATGAATCACTGGGCTTATCTGGCAGTGCTGAAGGGAAAACCAAACCGGTGACTTCTTCTTGGCACTTTAATGGAGACGCTACAGCAAAGGTTGGTTTTTGATGTGACAAAAAAAGGGTCTAAGCTCTGATGTTTGCAGGCATTGATGTTAATACCTTTTTTTGGCCAACTCCTGTATTGCTGTGGCTTCTAAAAAAATCCAGTCATTTTAAAATGCAATATATTTCTTTTTATAAGTAAGTTTTTAAAGATTTTATAAACATTTTATTTATAAATAATTTCAGAGTTTTCTTCTTTTAATTCTGATTTTCTACTGAAACAAGTCTGTTGTGACTGTGGTGCAATTTTCCCCTCTTCTAACAGCATTTCTACAGTTTGGAGATCAGTTTTATCACATTTATCAGAGGGGTTAAAGGCTTCAATCACATTATTTTATTGAAATACTTTCGAAAATGGGCTGCTGTGAAGGAACCTTTGCTACAAGGCAGTGGAGGATTCACAGTTCCACAGGGGTTTGTGCCTTCTGCTGCTCAAAACAAATTGCCCACAGATGGTGGAGAACATGCACCTTCAGGGCCTCAAATGGTGACAATTCTGTGATTCATTAAACTTAAGTATCTTCCCCGAAGGTCTTGGTTGGCTGAGACAGTCAATACATTTACCCCAAGGGCCCAATTTCAGCTCTGGAGTAATAGTTGTCTTTGGTGTGTTTGGTTAAGCTACAATTTCTTAGGTCTGGGCTAAAATTTTTAATCAGGGAACAATTTATATTTAAATGTATTACACAGCTCTCTGTTGCTGTGCAGCTCATTGTACTTCTCATTTTGCTACTCCAGAGTGATGTCCTCCTTACTCTACATGTGACAGGAGTAACTCACTTTGTAACTCTCCTGACCAGAATGGATGGTTTTAATTTTGTTATTTTTTTTTTTAAATGGATGTCTCTCAGAATTTACATCACCCATGAAAAATGAGGCTGATTTTTCATCCTCTCCATCCCCAAGTTGTTTGGTGGTAGAATGAGAGTACCAGTTTGATATAAAAAATGCATTACTTAATCAATCCATTTCAGGATTTAATTTAATACTGTTTTCTCCTTTTTTTTTCCCACTGCAGCAGTAGAAGTTCCTTTTTGCCAGTAGCTCCTGAGATGACCTGCACAGGGCACATTCAGAGCTGTACTTTTGGCTAAGCTGAAAATAGTTGATCCTCCAGAATCCTTGACAAAATCTCTCCAGCTGCTTTTCCAGCCTTCAACGTGGATTTAAGGCAGGGATAGTGCAAGGGAAGTAATTGCACACCTGTTAAAGCAGCTGGTTAAATGCCACAGAAACTGGTTTGTGGTGGCACAATAGAGGAGGGCAGGGGGACTTGTATGGATAGAATTCTTCCATTATGGATAGAATACTTCCATTATGGATAGCTGTTCCTGGAATTGCTAAGAGCAGGTGCAGAGGGATGAAAGAATGGATGAGGCACCTTGGTGTTTTTGTCCCACGGTGTTTCCATCAGAACAGAGAGACCAGTCCGGTCTGGATCAGAATTAGCAAAGGGTGAATGATTTTTTTAACATGAGTTTGGACTTTTTCTGCTCATTGGGACAGCTCAAGACAGATTGTGTGATGACAATCTTGTGCGTGCTGTTTGAATATATAATAGGGAGAGGCTCCAGCAGCATGTGTGTACATGGTGCAGAACAAAATGTTCTGTAAACCTTGACAGAAAAGTGTGTGTCCTTGCCAGAAATACACACCCTTGAAAGACAGCAAAAGCTGTTAATATGTGTATAGTCTATCAGGAGTGGAAATTGAGAGGGAGAGGTGAGATTTGATGGCCTCTGTTGCCATTTATCACTTTCTTCAGATAGACTGCAACCCCTGAAGAGACCCAGTCTCCTCTCAGGAGAAGCCCAGGCTGAATTGCTGAGCATCCCGTGGGGAATTCATTCATCTTTCTGCCAGGCCTTGTGAATTATTTAACTCCTTCAGGGTTGCTCAGAAGGATTTTATTTGGGTTTAACTTTGCAGGCTGCGCTGATTGGAAAAGGCACCTTCTGTTACCTTCTATTTGTGGCATTTTTTCACTGTTCTTTCACACGCTGCACTGTGCAAATTCTAAAAATCATCAATCTGCCTGAAAAACATGTGGAGACTGGTGGGGAATTCACCTGGGCAGGTGCTGATGCTGAGCAATGGTTGGAATAGGTGTCCAGCCAGCTCTGAAACTACTCTGGGGGGCACAGCTACTTTTTTTGGCACCTAAACATCTGGAAAAACAACTGGCCCTCTTTTTATTTCCCCTGGAAAACAGTAAGGACATGAAGATTAAACCACTCCAAATAATAATAATATATAAGTACCATGCAAGGGTTGTAGTGCTACTCTTGTTAGTACTAGAAACACTAATTCTTCAGAACAAGATTTGTAATCTATACCAAATGTCCAAAACCAGGTTTGAAATATGTTTTGAGAGATTTTCAGGATGTTGTTGCTCTCTGTGTGCTGCATATTTTATTTTAGTGGCTGTATTTACATGGGAGTCTCTGGACTTCTCTAAGAGTGCTTCACTTTTTAGTGGGAATGAGCTTCTGGAGCTGGAGTAAAAGGTATTATTTCTGTGGCAACTTCGTGTGTCCCAAGTGAAATGAGGTGTGATATTATAAAATTTACTGGAGTGGAGGTGTCTTTCCCAGGACATCCTATTAGGACACCAATGGCAACAAATTGTCACCTCTCTAATAGTGTCAAAATAATGAATAAAAATGATGATATAATCTCAAAGTATGTTGTTTTCTCTTCCACTTCAGTGTATCCTGAATTCCTGTGTTCGTCATTCCTTATCAATTGCCCCAAAGTGTTCCCTGTGTTTTTCTTGCTTGATGCAAAATCATTAGCTTAAAACATTGAATTTTTTTTTTTTCCCCAAGCAGGACAAATTAAAGTTTAATTGTAGCAAATGTCAACAATACTTCCTACTAAGCAAATATGTCAGAAGTAAAATGGGCCTTGGGAATCCCCACTTTGTTTCTGCCCCACAGTGATCTCTTCAGGCTCTGAGCCAAATACCTGAATTGGCTGGACTAGGTCAGGTGTTCAGTTGTGGCTAAAAATACATTATTTGGATTATGGACAAACCATTCCACTTCGATAAAATAGGGATCTACACTTTTCCAAATTTTGGGGATTTTTTATAACCCTTTGTCCAAAGACAATTGCACTGAGACCTGTCTTCTATCCCCAAAAACTTGTATCATTCTTCTAATCAGAAAAAGCAAAACCAGTGGTAAGAGAGAGACTAATTCTTATCTCTTTTTGGAAGCAGAGAGAGCCAAAGTGCTGGAAATCCTCTGGAGCAGTTTGTTTGATTTTGTTTTGAACAAATAGATTGAAAAGCATCTGAAGAGAATCTGCAAAACCATCTCTTTGCAGTTTTCCTGTTTATTTATTTTTTTTTTTGTTTGGGGAGACTTGTTTTGTAAATGAACCTGTTTTTTTCCCTAAGAGCTCTTGGTGCTTTATGAACGTTTTTTGCAAAGCTCTCCTGTCTTTGAAAGGAGGAGTTTGACCTGAGTGGTGACATCATATTTAACAGTGTTTTATGTGCAGATTTGTTGAGTCTCACTTTGCCAAGTGAGATACCTCTTTTCCTTTGGTCAACATCATGATGTAGCACCTCAGAATACAAACTGCTTCTTGGCTGCAAAGGGGACAACCTCCTTTTTGTTCTAGAGGCTTTTGTTGTTTTTCTCTTCTGAAAGATTTTTATGCCCTTTAACTTTTCTTGATTTTGCATCTTTTTTTTTTTTCCACCAACATGTGCACTTACTTAAAAAAAAATAATATTAATTATCCGAATTAGCTGTCACTAAATCATTGAGTAAAAAGAAAATATATGTAAAATAATACCTATCTGAATAAATTTAAGGCAACGAGATGAGTTAACCTGAAGGAGACGCCCACAAATTCAGTGTCAATCTAAAATCAATTATTTCCTCTACTTAGAACATCAACTATTATCAGTTACATCTATTTTTCTGTCACAGTCAGTTCAGTCTTCTGCACTTGTTTATAAGGCAGGTTTTGGATTCAGACATGCCATTCGTTAACCAACTGTTAGATGAAAGAATAATTGTATAAAAAGATAATTTGCAGGCTGACTCCTGGTTCTGGTTTTCCTTTCCCTGCTCATTGGGAAAGCTGATTTTCCCCCAGTCTGGCACAATTTGTGCTCTTGTGGCTTTGCCCCTGTTTCTGTTTGCTGGCTGGGGCTGAGGGTCGTGTGGAGTTCCAGCATTCCAGGGCTCCCAGTCATTTCCCATTGCACCAGTGCCTCCCAATTCCACTTCCAGCGGGGTGAAGAGGGAATGAAAAGTTGGCAGAGTCCATGACTTTTAACTAACGCGTGTAACAACAGGCCTGGCTTGATAAATTATTTTAACAAATCCTTGTCCTCTGCCAACTAATCCCCTTTTTTTGTGGGCAAAGAACGTGCATTTCACAGCTCAGAATTGCCATAGTAATGGAAAGAAGATACATTTTTCAGCCTGGGTGGTTTCTCATGTGTCAGTTTTCTTGCTGCGTGCAGAATTAAGACCAGAATAAACTCTGTTCTGTGGGTTTTTTGCTTATGGATGAGGGAGCCTTTTTTTTTTTTTTCCTCCCCCCGGGTGTTAACATATTAAATTATGTTTCTTCCCTAAATCTAATCTGCTGACTCAGAATACAAGGGAGCAAACAGATGTTGCAGGGGTAGGCTTTTATTTATGTATGTTTTGGGGTAGGGAAAAGGTGTGGTTGTTCTGAAGCAGCACAGGCAGGAAAGGCCCCCAGACAGCTTGAACTTACACATTTAACAAGATGTGAAAAAAACAGGAGGAGAGCACTGGAAATTAAAGGTTTCATTTTTCATGCTCTTATGTGGACTGCAAATAACCTTTCGAACCAGGGTTTTTTTTCTATGAAATTCATGTATCGAGTTTCTTAGTCAGCTCTATCACAGCCTTTATAGAGTGACCTGAGGAACAGACACAGACTGCCAGCCCACACCAGGAGACTGAGGAGAATATTTATCCACTAAGAATTAAGACAATGTCCTATAAACGGCCAAAGAATCAAAAAGAATCTTCTGTAGAATCTAAAGATTAATATATAATTCAATACCGGATTATCTGTTCCCTACAAACCTTTCAGCACTCAACTAATCAAGATTTTAAGTTAAAAGGAGTTCTAAAATAAGTGCAGTTCACTTGTAAGGTTATGAGCTTTCAGTTGTTATGAGTTAACAAGTAAGGGCTACCTGAACAGCGTGGTAGAAGGAGCACTGCCAGCAGAGAGTGCTGCATTGGCTTCGTGCCCAAGGAAATTGGACAACAAGCTACCGGGAATTCCAAAATCAGGATTTTCTTGCAACTTGGTGTGGCCAGAGCTCAAGCTGCTGAGCTGAGATGGGCATGGCTGAGGAGATTCCAGAATGGTTGAGGCTGGGAGGGATCTCTGAAGGCCATCTGGTCTAACCCACAGCTCCAGCAGGGCCACCTAGAGATGGTTGCCCCAGACTGTGTTCAGGTAGCTTTTTAATATCCCCAAGGATGGAAGAATCCCTGACCTCCACAGGCAACCTGTGCGAGTTCCCAGCCACCCTCAGAGTACAAAAGGTATTTCCCAACATCCAGACGAAGCAGCCTGTGTTTCAGGTTGTGCCCTGGCACCGGGCACCTCTGAAAAGCACCTGGCTCCATCCTCTTTGCATTCTCTCTTCAGGTGTTTCTATACATTGATAAAATCCCCCCTGAGCTTTCTCTTCTGCAGGAAGAGATGCTCTAGTTCCCCTGATCACCTTTGTGGCCCTTCACTGCACTCTTCCCAGCATGTCCATGTTTTTCCACTGGACACTGAGCTCCAGATGTGTCTCCACCAGTGCTGAGAAGATGCAAATTATTCTTCTCATTCCTTCTCTTTTGCCCACCAGTGCCAGGAGCAAACAGTGAGCACAGCTCCCCACAGCTCTTCCCGAGGCCTCTCTCTGCCAGCTTTTCCATTTATCCTTCTCAGGTCTAAAGGAGCTCTCATACAATTCTCCAGTCTGGAGTAATAACCTTTGGAGCAGCTCTGGTGTGGCACAGCCCAGAGCAGCCAGCCCTGGCTGAAAACAGAGCCGTGGTGTTTCCACTGCAGTCATATTTACACTCCACACACTCAGAGCTGATCCAGGGCCCATTGAAAGCAGTGGGAGGTTTTCTCTTGGCTTCAACGGGACCTTGATCAGGCCCTTAATTAGTTATACTTCCATTATTGCTCAGCAGGAGCCTGAAGGCAGAACCTTTTACATTCCTGTCCCCTTTTTTTTTCTTCTCCAGAACACTCCAGTTATTGAAACACGATGTGACAAAACTCCCTAAGGTTCAGCAAAAAGGGATTTTTTTCCCTCTTTCTTGGTTTCACAGAAATCTATAGTTCCTTTTGTTTCCCCTTTGTTTGTTTCCTCCCACAGTAAGCACATTAATTACCTGCTCTTTCAGCCTTTCTACTCGCAGTTACAGTAACCTCACAGGAAAGGAGAGGGATTCAGAAACCAAAATCCTGCTGCTAAAAGCAGCTTAATATATAAAAGCCTGAGAGTGATATTCGTTCTGTTACCCCACTTTGAGAAGTTACTCTGAGACTCAGGAGCCTAAAATTCCTAGTGCAAGCCTGTGGGTGGTTGGAGTGCAACTCAGGCTAGAAAGTTCTAGCAGAGTACAATCTGCATCTCTGCAATCCCACACAGCTCTGCAAAGCCAGCTCCAGGAGTAAGGATTATCCCTGAAAAAGGTTTGGAAAGGCAGAGGTGAGGACGCCCTGAAATGCACTGAAACCATTTCAGATGCACATCATGACACAGAGGCTGGTGGGGTTTTTTGTCTTCTTATCTGTTGGACTCCAGCCATCCCCAAGTTAAACATCTACTCCTGGGGTTCATCCTGTCTGACACTGCAGGCAACTGGGGAAAAAAGGAACTACTTTGCTCCCTCCTAAAGGTGGCACATGGAATCATCCTCTGAAGGTGTCTTGTGGCCTTTAATTGGTTAGAAAGGTACCCACACAAGGGATTTAAGAGAGAAATTTAACTTCTTCATAAGACAAAGTCCTTCTCCCCCTTCACTGGGTGCAGTAAAGGTTTTCCATATGTCCAGTTCTGGATCCCTCAATTCAGGAAAGACACTGAGGGGCTGGAGCGTGTGCAGGGAAGGGAAGGGAGCTGGGGAAGGGGCTGGAGCAGCAGGATTGACTGAGGGAGCTGGGGGGGCTCAGCCTGGAGAAAAGGAGGCTCAGGGGGGACCTTGTGGCTCTGCAAGTCCCTGCCAGGAGGGGGGAGCCGGGGGGGTTCGGGCTCTGCTGCCAGGGAACAGGGACAGGAGGGGAGGGAACGGGCTCAGGCTGGGCCAGGGCAGGGCCAGGGGGGACAGCAGGAGGGATTTGTGCCTGGCAAGGGTGGTCAGGCCTTGGCAGGGGCTGCCCAGGGAGGGTTGGAGTGCCCAGCCCTGGAGGTGCCCAAGGCAGGACTGGCCGTGGCACTCAGTGCTCTGGGCTGAGTGGGAATTAGACACAGGTTGGACCTGATGATCTCAGAGGGTTTTTCCAAAAGGATGCTGTGATTCCATGTGGTTCTGTGATTCCACAAGGCACAGAGCCTTCTCAGTTTGTTTGACACAAGCATGTTCACATCAAAGACTGGGATCAGGATGGGCAGGGCAGGGTGGGCTGCCTGGGGTAAACTTAGGGACAAAGCTGGGGACAACAGACCCCTCTGCGAACAAGGTGTAAACTTGCCATCCCCATGCCCGGAAACCTCCCCGTCTCTCTGTGGGTTCTCAGTGCTGCAAGGTTGGACTGCAAGGACTGGCAGGGTGTTTCACCCAGAAGGAAAGTCACCTCACACACCAAATCCGTCTGCACTGTGGTGTTTGAGGCATAACCCGTGAAAGCAGAGAGGAATCCATCTGGCCCACGATTTATGGGCACTGCATTTTCACTGTCACTTCTAAAGAACTTACGTTAACACCCACCTCCAGGCTAAGTCCTTGCCTGTGCAGCTCTGTTCTAAAAACACTCCCTCTCCCAGCTGGAGAACCTGCTCCTGTTTTCTCCATCTCTCCAGCTATTCTTTTCATGTTGCTGGTGCAGAACAAGACACTGAAAACGTCTGCATAATGTGTCTGTGGATGTCTTTGGGGAAGGTGAGGAGAGGCAACTGCTGCCTTTGCAGGATGCAGGAGTGCTTTAAAAAGATTTTTTATGACGCTGTCTGAATACAGAATCATAAAATCCCAGCATGGTCTGGGTTGGAAGGGACCTTGAAGAGCATCTCATTCCCACCCCCTGCCCTGGGCAGGGACACCTCCCACCAGCCCAGGTTGCTCCAAGCCCCGTCCAACCTGGCCTGGGACACTCCCAGGGATCCAGGGGCAGCCACAGCTTCTCTGCCCAACCTGTGCCAGGGCCTGCCCACCCTCACAAGGAAGAAATTTGGCCACTATTTGAAATTTAAATCTGAAGTAAAACTTACACAAAAAGGTATCTTCTGGTAATTGTATATAATTTACTCAACAGACAGATTTTTTTATGTGTGACATATAATACACTTTCAGAGCTCAGATTTAATCTGCCACTTCAGCTACCACCCTTTCACTCCAATCCCATATTGCCTGCTTTCCATAAATAATACACTGCTCTTTTTCTTGCTGACTAAGGACAGTAGCTCTTAAGAAAGGACTTTCATGCAGTTCCATATCTGATAACATCTCTGAGAAATCCTGGATGAAAAGAAACAACTCTTCTATTGTGTTAAACCTCAACAACTTGTAGGTAGTTCTACTGCAGTAAATTCTATTGTTCCTCCTAAACCCCAGGCATCTCCCTGCAGTGTTAGGGTGGAATTGCAGTTGGAGCTGTGCTAATTGTTTCTTATTACGATGTACGAGCAGGTAGGGGAGATTCAAGGTCAGAAATCAGCTGGGAGAGTTTCTCCTGACCCACATTAAATCTTATGTGTTGCCAATGGACTCCTGAAAATTTCCCTGAGCTCTGAGGGATGTGGTTCTTTCCTCTCCCAATACACAGTCAGACACTAGTTGTTGAATAAGATAAGGAGTCAGAGAAGCTGAGCTCTGATAACCGGCAGAGCTAATCAGGTCATACTCTTAACATCTTAGCAGAAAATGAAGAATTTTAATTGGAAACACATGCTGGGGCTTGGCATCATCTGCATTTCCATTATAATGCACATTTGATGGCAGCACAGTGTTCAACATCCCACAAGAACAAAAGACACTGCCTTTATAAAAGCAGGAAAAAACTCTTAGTCATCAACTGGACTTATTAGATTTGCTTTAACTCGGTTAGATTTCTGACAACTCAAAGATTTTGCAATATTTGCTCCTCGGATGTGCATTCCTTGCTTTTTAATTGAGGAGGTAGGAGGATGATCCGTTTAGGAGAAGGTGGTGGCAGCATTCCCTTCCCTCAAATCTCCAGTAATTGCTCCAAGGAGGGAGAAATCAATCAGGGCAGTGAAATCCTGACTTTTTCAGTCTGCTGTGCTGGAGGAATCCTGGGAGACTTTGAGTCATTAAGGTTATTTTTTCCCTGTTTTTGCTCTGTATATCATGTGATTTCCCTGTCTTCTGGATGCACGTTGGTGATGGGCTCATTCATCACTACAGAGCAGGAATGTTGGAGTTGTGTCGTGACCAGACACACGTGGAATAATTTCCTTAGGAGGAATGCAAGGTGGACAACCTGTTTTGCTGCCAGTAGATAAATCCAGAACCTGGTTTTGGATTTACACACACAGCTACAACTGTACAACACAGCTCTGACTGTCCTCATGTGCACAAACACAAATGCTCATCATTTAAATCACATTTTAATTTTGCTACACTTATTTTCCTTGGTAGTGATTTTAATGAACTCTTTTCTTCTCTCCTTATTGACTCCTGAATTTCCTTCTTGGCAGACGAATAGAAAAGACAATATGTGGGGAAGGAATTTGAGCAAAATCTTTCTCTCCAAGTAGCAAATTACATTTTTTTCTACATTCTGGGAGTTTTATTCGAGTGAGGTTCCTCCAATATACTTGTAAGGGATGTTTTGCTGGCAGAACTAGTGGAGAAAATCAGTGATTCCCGATGAAAACCGGTGAGGAAAATTTGTTATTTGCAGTCAAACAAAGTCCTCCCCAGACTTCTGACTACATAACCTTTAATACAGAAAACCAGTGCAATGTTGAAGCAGAGGTGTGGAAGTGCATATATAATGGAAATGGGAAGCTTTCATCACCTTCAGAACTGACAAAAAGAGTGGATATTTCAATATTTCACCTTGGCTTATTATGAGCTGGCATTTCTCTGTGCTTACTAATAACTGAATGTGTTGTGGCTTGAAAAAGCTTCAATTCATCCTACCTGAAAGTGGATCCAGCGAGCTAGGAAATGCTGGAGTGTGCCCTGCTTTTGGCTGGGATAGGGTTAACTTCCCTCCTAGCAGCTGGTACAGAGTTTTTGGATTTAGGATGCAAAAAACCACTGAAATATACTTGTTGCTGAGCGGTGTTTACCCTAAATCGAGGGCTTTTCAGTGTCTCATGCTCTGCCAGTGAGGAGGTTCCCAAAAAGCCAGGAGGGCTTGATCAGGACAGGTGACCTGAACTGGCCAAATGGATATTCCACAGCACAGAACATCATTCCCAGGATACAACTGGGGGAGTTGACTGGGAGTGGCCAGTGGCTGCTCAGGAACACACAATTGGTCAGTGGGTGGTGAGCAATTGTGTTTGTGCATCACTTGTGTCTCTCGGGTTCTGTTAGTCTCTCTCCTTTTCATTACTGTGATTATTATTATTAGTAATATCAANTTAATATTTAGATTATTAAACTGTTCTTTTCTTATCCCACAGGTTTTACTTGCTCTTTCCAATTCTCCTGCCCACTGGTGCAGTGGGAAGGAGTGAGAAAGCACTCTCCTGGTACTTAGCTGTCAGCTGGATTTAAACCATGACAGGAGGGGAAGGGAGATTGTTATTAAGGGCACATACCTGGATATGGACTAATAGATCATGTAGGTTGGAAGAACTGGTAACATGATTTGCTTTCCAGCCTGTGGTTTGTACCAAAATTAAGCCAGTGTGTCCTGGAAGCCTCTGCTATAGAATTATTTGACAATTTAATTCCAGTTCTGCAATTATTCACAGTTTCATTAGTACTGTAGACACATCTGATGCAGTGGAGGAAGGTGTGTAGGGAGAGGCAAAGAGGGAAGATAAAGGCAGACAAATTTACAAGGCTGGAAGAGGGAACTTCTCACAAGGGTCTGGAGTGACAGGACAAGGAGGAATGGCTTCAAACTGCCAGAGGGCAGGGATAGGCGGGATATTGGGATGAAATCCCTCCCTGGGAGGGTGGGCAGGCCCTGGCACAGGTTGCCCAGAGAAGCTGTGGCTGCCCCTGGATCCCTGGGAGTGTCTCAGGCCAGGCTGGACGGGGCTTGGAGCAGCCTGGGCTGGTGGGAGGTGTCCCTGCCCATGGCAGGGGGTGGGATTGGGCTTTAAAGTCCCTCCCAACACAAACCACTCTGGGATTTTGTGAACACAATACAAATATTTAGCAATGTTTGCATAACAACCAGTGGGCCCAGCACCACAGCTATGACATGGATTGACCATTTCTCGAGCTCTCGTGACAAGAACAGGAATTCCTCTGGAAAAATGCTCTTTTCCCAAGGACAAGCTGCTTGTCTGGGGTTATGTGGTAACGTCTGCTTTTTGCAGGAGTAAGATGATATCACCAGACCCCTACTGGTGAGAACAACAGAAGAACCTATCTATGAGTCATGTTCTTCCCTTGATTTTCAAGCTCTGCCCCTCACAAAGCAGAAGTTTGGGTAAAGACTTGACAGACCTGGGAATAAAATCGGGATTTTATCTGTACAGGGTCATGGGAAACGTGGGACTTGTGTCATCAAACATCCAAGGGACTTCGGTCCTCTCTGCACAATCTTTCCATAGATCCACACTCAACCCAGAAGGGAGAAGGAGTCCAAATAAATTACTTAAGCTACCTTTGAATCATCTGATTTTAATGAGTGCTCTAAAATGGATAACTCCAGGAATACTTAATGCAATGACAGCTCTCTCTCCATCAGAGAGCAGTCCCTTCTGTGTCCCTGGGTGACACACTGCTATGCTTTCAACTAGTTAACCCCTATTTTGTTGTGTAAATATATATATATTTTACATTTGAACACATTGAAAGGCTGGATGGGGCTCTGAGCAGCCTGGTCTAGTTGAAGGTTCCCTGCTCATGGCAGCAGGGTTGGAGCTGGATGATCTTTAAAGTCCCTTCAAACCCAAATAATTCTACGATTCTTTGTTTTGGTATTGAATTATCTATTGGAATAATCTCCAGCTTCTTGGGGTTCTATACAATGTAGTTACTCATTTTTTGGGTTAAATTTAGATTAAAGTCACGTGAAATTATGCAGCAATCTAAAAATACATCATGCAGAGTTCTATATATGATTCCCAAAGGGATACAAAAAACATAAACAGATGTATGATGAATCTAGTGTAGTTTTTAGTGTAGTTTTCCCATATTTATTAAGAGAATATTCAGTTTTGCTGTCTATGTTTAGCAGTTATTCTCCATCCCACACATGCCCAGTGAAAGCTGAAAACGAGTGAGCCACAGGACCATTTTACCTCAGGCTCATTCCATAAGGCACAATCCTGCCTGAAAACCTTTGGAGCAGCTCAGGCAGATATTCCACATGTGATTTAGAGGCTCCATTGATTGCATTCCCCCAAACTGCTTCTGAAGAGCTATTTCATCACACCATTCTCCCCTTAAAGTATCTACTCTTTCCGCACAGAGAAGGTTCTCTCTGCTGGGTAGAACAAAGACTCAAAAGCCAGAAACTCCTTCATTCTGGTGGCAACTCGCCCCGTGCCTTTAGTAACACTTTGCTTTCTTTTCAAGACGATGCACCAAATTAAACTTTCAGTGGAATTTTCCATGAGAACACGTTTCCCATGGATAATATATTCACCAAGCCTGCAGAAAGCTACAGAAATCTTGGGTGGCAACTGTGGAATTCATTTCACCTACTTTTTCTTTCTTAGGTGATGATGCCATTACTTGCATTTTATCCCATTGCCAGCAGGATTTGGGACAGGAAATATTTATTTTCTCTTCCCCATCTGACTGCAGAGGGAGTATTTCTACTTACCCTAAATGTCTGAGTTTTTCACTGCGAACATGAATGAAATGGCTGCTTGGTATTAAGATACCTGGAAATTACGATGATTTTTGACCATAGCACTATGAATTCTTCATGAAATTAACAGCACAATGAAGTTGTGCTCTCCTTTATAACATCAGAGACAAATATTATCAGTATAGTATACCAATATTCTTAGAATGCAAATCAAGATGCTGCTTAGATCTCCTTTGTTCCCCAAGCTCTGTCTACACGAGCAAGTAAAAACTGTGCATTAATTTTATGGCCACTGGAACTCAATTGTTTGGAATTCCAAGTTTTCAGAAGGCCCATGAGCAAAGTTTTGGCCTTAACCAACTGACAGGCTCCCATTCTTAATTATTATTATTATTAATCAATTTATTTATTAACTTCCCAGAGAAAACACTTTCAGGAGGTACCAGCTGAACAGCCATGGTCTTGCTTTCTACAAAATTCAGGCAGAAATGCTGAAGGAGCACAGAAACTGCTCCATGGAGTCTTCCCCTCTCTTCTTTGAATCATGACTCCCTTCTCTAGTTACTAAGTATATCCCATTTTTCTGCTGGAACACCCACCCGGAGGATTTGCATTACATGGCAGTGTCTAGGCTTTTATTGTGTGATCTTACAACTCAGAGTGTGGACTGCAGGAGTGAAAAGCTTCACTTGGGTTACTTTTGGTCTCATTTTTAATTTCCTAATGGCAATTAATTAAAGCGGAGGAAAAGTAACATCTGATGCCTAATCAGGTGTATAGTATTTCTGGTTCTTTATGTTGTATCAGTGGCACATTAATGATATTGTCCACTTGGCTGATAGGCAGATTATATTTATGTTTGTTTGGGTTTTTTACTTTTATTTTTTTCCCACAGAAGACATCCCATTTAACTTCCAGCAAAAGAACTGTGATCTATAAGGCATCATTTTCCTCATTCCACCTATTGATGATGGACTTAATAGCACTCATTCTTCAAATGATTTATTGCCAATGGCTGCCCTTTTCACTTTTAAATCATATGTCTGATGTCAGAAGCATTCAGCTTATTATGTAAAATTGTGTTTCACGTTAGACATGCAGGTAAAATATCTAACACTGAAGTCTTTTTCCTGCTTTACTGACGAAGCTTGAATTCAAAAAGATCCTAAGACGTTAAACTGCAAAGACAACCCTGAGAATGTCCTTCCTTCTGCAGTGAAAGTTAAATGAGTGTCAGAGATGTCGTGGATTTTACACATCCATTTTTCATCAGCATTTATGGCGTATTAAAGAAACATGCCAGGCTCTGCAAGGATTGGGGAATACCGTGTTGGAACAAGACTGCCAGAACACGGATTACAGAGCACCAAGATTTTAGGCTCAAAGGTTATTCAGAGTGGTGTTGTGTGAGTAAAGGAAGCAGCTTTGCTGCCCAGCTGCTCCAAGGATGCCAAGAGTTGCTTTAATCTTGCCAGGGGGCAGGATGCCAGTGACAAAAATTAACATAGTGCAACATCTGTTTTTTGTGATTGCCGCCCAAAAAACGAGAAAGGAACATTCAGTTGCTCCAATTCACTTGACTGAAAGGGGCTGAAAGGATTTTTTTAGTGTTGCATTTATTAGAATACGCTTTTGTGCTCCCATGCGTTTCCACTCTGCTGCTTTCCCCAGCCTGTTCTGTGCAGCCCATGCGGTTTAGGGACTTCAAGACAATGCCATTTTAGGATTGTCATCAGGGCTCCTCCCCAGTCACAACTGTTCATGAGGTCCCGAGCCCAGGGTGACTCAGTCGCTGTTCTGGAGCCTCCTCTCAGCTCCTCCTCCTCCTCCTCCAAATGTCTTAGAGAGGCAGCCAAACATGTTTAAATCCTTCTGCAGATCCTCTCATGGGGTTCTGGCAGACACAAGTCTGTTGTAGTTTACAAGCAGCTGACAAAACAGCTGTCCTGCATTTCTGAAGTGCTGAACACCTTGAAGAGACATTTGGCTCAAAGCAACGGAGAACAACTTTGGAGCCACTTGAAGCAGAGTCTCTGTGGTGGCAAAAAGTCATCAGGCATTTGCAAACACAGCTGTTTAACCTCGTTCTCAGGAGTGGAATGCACTGCTCCTCCTGGGCCTGACTCCCTAGGAGAAGAAAGACTCAGATATTCCAGGATGGAATATGCAAGATTTAGCATATTTGGGAAAGGTCTGTTGTTTTCTGATCCTTTCTATTCCTTTGTTTATTTGTAGTCAGTTATTCTCATTTTAGGGGAATAGTCTGTGTTGCTATTGGAATTGAATCTGATAGTTCAGACCTTCTCTTCACTTTGCTAAGATCATTTTGAATGCTGATCTTATTCTCTAAAACACTTGCATGTTTTACAAGTGTAGATCATTTCATCATTCAGAACATCAATGCATCTAAGACAGAATTGGACACCCTACAAACCCAACTCAGCACACCCCTCCACGATGTCAACGCACCCCTGACCACTTCCCTGGCACACTTTTTGTAACCATGACCAGGAAATTTCTCCTAGACCAAGTTTCCCTGTTTCCTTATTAGAACACTGTGGCAGATGGGGTAATGTCTTAACAAAATCAAAATATATGACCTTCTCAGCTCCTTCCTTAGCCTGTGTTCATCTACTTTGGAATGAAATTAGGTTGGTTTGATGCAATGTGCTGTTGGCAAAGCCATTTTGGCAGCTCTTGCCTTATATTTTCTGGTGCCTGAAGCAGTTTTTATTTTTTCAAGACCCTAAGTTAAAGGTGAGGGGTTCATAATTCCTCAGATTCTCTTCCTTTTCCCAGCCAACATCCTTCATGTTCAAGACAGGCACCAAATTTACTCTTTTAGAGTTTCCCTCATTCTCCATGAATTCACAGAGATTTGATGTTATCTCAGACTGTCCTTCAGTGTATTCTTCAGGTTTAATTGATCTGAAAACACAGAGCTTTATGTTATATCCTACCCAAGTTACAGGGTTTGAACAGTACCAGTCCCTTGCTCACCACAGGCCTTTTCAGTGAAAGCTGATGCAAAAACCCATATAAAATACTCTTTATCCTACTGAGCACCATCTGTAGATTTCCTTCCTGTTGGGAAGTGGGACAAGACTCTCCCAGCACTTCCTCTTACTACTGCTCTGCTTACAGATTAATTTCCTTCTACCACTGATGCATTTTGCAGGCTGGACTTCTTTTTCTCTTGGCTCCCTGTGTTGGCCCCTATTTCCTTCAGGAATTATCTTCAGTACTACAGCATAGCCTGTGCATTCTTTGTTCTTTAAGGTCAGTATGAAATTCTCCACTCAGCTCATCTCTCACTGCAGTTTTATATTTCATCTGGATTCCTCTGTGTGTGTGTGTGTGTGTGTGTGTGTGTGTGTGTGTGTGTGTGTGTGTGTGTGTGTGTGTGTGTGTGTGTGTGTGTGGGGGGGGGGTGGTTGTGCCCTTTCTCTGAGGGACAGCTTTCCTTCACTGCTGTAGTTTTCTACAGAAATCCCCCAAATCCCTACAACTGACAGCTCCTGCCATCTGTGTGACTCTTCTAATCACCCACAAAAGAGTTCACCTACTGATCCTGCCAGATCAGGGATCTATTTTAAATCCCCAGTGTATAAGCACCTTGTACCTTTCCTCTTCTGTCTTTACCTGGACACTTTTATCTAGTCCCTTCCCTATTGGAAGAGCCCTGAACAAACCTGTGCACAGGAGCTGCACCAGTAAATTGTTATCTTGGTGTAAATTGTCTGTGCTGATGCAGAAAGACAGGAAATAAAGGGGGAATAATCAGGTTTGTTCAATGGATCAACTCACTCATTGACTTAATCCCTTTTAGGACCTTTGCATGAATGGCTTTGCTTTTAAATCCTTGCCAAAGTGTTTACACACACACCTTGAATCTTTGAATCATTAAGGTTAGAAAAGATGCTTAAGATCATCAAGCCAAATCATTAACCCAACACTATCAAGTCCACCACTAAACCATGTCCCCATCAACATCTTTAAATCCCTCCAGGCATGGTGCCTCCAACATTTCCCTGGACAGCCCATTCCAATGCTTGACAGCCAAATTTTTCCTGAAAGTTCCTGCCATCCTTTGCTTTAAGGGCAGTTAAATTCCTGCTCCAGGAGGAAGCTTTACAAGCAGAAGTGTTCTTCCTTTCCCTTTGTCAGGAGGCAGCAAACTTCACATCACTAGCTCATGAAACACCATTCTGTGGTCAAAGAGGCCACCCTCCATCCCAGTTATACCACGGGAACATGAACCCTGGTTCTTACCCCTTCAGGAGCTTGGCCCTTCACTAAAGGACCTGGCCAACACCATGTCCTTGATGCTTACATTCCCTGGGTTTGCCTAAGTCCTTCACTCCAGCTCTCTGAGCTTCCTAACTCATTTTAGTTTGTTCATTTAGTGTCAGTGACCGGGGTAAGAAATGTGGTTAGTGGTACAGTCAAGGCTGAGGAGCACCTCAGTTCACACTCAGGCTGCTTGGCAGTAATGCTTCCTCTGAATTCTTGAGGAGTTCTTTCATCATTGATTTGGAATAGATTTTTTCCCTGCCTACTGTTATGTTGCTTCCCTTCCTGATCTCAGCAAATGATTACTCAGGAGCTGGAAATTGTATCTCCAGAGATGAAGATGGCCAATTTCACCCCTCCTCTTCCTCATGCGCTGTTACTGGTACTGTGGCAAAACCTTTACTGTCATCTGAAAATTATAATAATGATAAAGGGAGCCTACACAAAATATGGAGAGTTACTTTTTACAAGAGCATGTCATGAAAGGACAAGGGGCAATGGCTTCAAACTGAACAAGAGTAGACTCAGATTAGATATTAGGAAGAAATTCCTCCCTGTGAGGGTGGGCAGGCCCTGGCACAGGTTGCCCAAAGAAGTTGCGGACGTCCCATCCCTGGATGAAATTCCTTCATGAGTCTTATGAAATTCTAGTAAGTGATAGGTCCAGTGCTGTCTTTTCTCCTTATGACCTTCATGGAAAGGGAAATACAGCCCTTAAAAATGTAGTCCAAGTCTTGGAATGAAGAACTTTGTAAGAAGCCTTGGAATGACCTCATCTGTCACTGTCCTTAGCAACAAAGGTTGACAATATTTGAGAGACAAGATACATCCTGTGGAGCTGCCTGTTTTCATCACTCTCAGTTATGTACATTGTGATGCTCTTAAATATAACTTAAACATACACCTTATATTTAAAACTCCATCCTGAAGCTTGTATTCAGTAGCCCTTGAGAACTGCTGGACTAGTGGCTTCCTGCCCAGTTGATTTCTGCTGCTTTAAGGAAGACACCAAATCCTGTGGTGAATGAAAGGTGGGACTTTTTGGTGTGAAAAACTGCTAACTTGGGTTCTGAAAGCTGCATAGAGGTGTTGGTGTGAGGATGTCCCCCTGTCTGAAGAAGTCCTGCCTCTTGGCAGGAAGAATTCTCCAGGCAGCAGCACCACGTTGAACTTTTGGCTCTGAAAGTAATCTCTGATCTACATTTTGTTCCATGCCCAGAGTGGAGCTCAAGGCTTATGTGCATGTTGAATAGCGATTTTAATAAGTATTAAGTATTGCTACTCGTGGTATTTGACTTTTATGTATTCTATCAACCTGTTCAGGGCACACTGGGAGAAATTCACACCCTTACTGAAGGCAAGTCTAAACCTCCTTCACTGGAATGTGAGCAAGTCTTTGAAGGTAAGGTGTTCTCTTGGACTCTGCTGCTAAAACACCATTCTCTCCTCTCTCCATCCCACCACCCCTCTCTTTTGCACTGGAGTTTTATTATCTTTTATCAGCTTCAGGCCTAATTCCCCAGTGAATCGTGCCCTCTATGTGCTAATGTTGCACACTGAAATGCTGCACCTCGGGGAATTATTCTGACTGAGAGGGAGGATTTACTTTACCCCAGGCTGATGCCAATGTGCTGCTTTGGACACCTGCTCTGGCGTTTCTGTGTGCTGTTCACACTTGTAAACAGGTTGTCAGGTTTCTCCATCCTGATTTTCACAGGTATGTAAGTGATTCTGCAGAGCTCAAGGCAGGGGAGGATCTCACTTATGACACTTGAAGGCTGTTTGCAGTGGGAACTGGTCAGCTGTGAGTTTGCACCTTTCTCCAAACAGACACCTGAATGTGGCTCTTAAGCTGGGTTTACATCCAGCTTTTGCACAGGGGATGGTTATGTAATAATGCAGCAGCATGGAGAGACAAGGATCACTCGCTGGGGGAAGTGACAGTGGAATGGGGCACTGAATTCCATGATAAAGGTGAGCAGCTTCGCTTTGTGACAGCTCAGAGGATTAAGTCCTTTAACAGGGGTTACTTAAATTAGGGGATAATTGTATCAGGCAGAATGTCCATCTCTCTGTGTATGTAATGAACTGCTGCAGCCCATGAAATTAATTCAGTGACCCGATAAAAACAGGCATAATTGTGTACTTAGTACTGGATTCCTGTCGTTTGGTGCAAAATAATTGACAATTTACTACAGTGGACCACGGAATTCTTGCAACATCCAGAAATCCCTGAGTGGGTGCAGCTGTGTGATCGTCAGCATCATGTGAAGATCATGCTGGGAGCTTTTGGAATCTCCATTCCTGGCACTACACTGTGCCAGGCAGAGGAGTACAAAGCAGGTGTATCATCTATGCCAGCAAAGAAGCTGCTTGAGACTGGGAAAACACTAATTCAGCTCTGGATCAGCTTCCCATCCCCGTGCCCACCCATGCTGAGGAGATAGGGATACAATTCCTGCCTGGAACCTGCAAGTCTCTGAGTTTCTGCCCTCGGCTCTGTGATCTGTCCTGCACAGCAGTGAGAGTGCATGGCATGCAAATCAAGACTTTGCATCTCTTTTCATCACATCTTCTTTTTATGGCACCGTGGAGCTGTGAGATGCCGTGTGCTGCATCTTCTGTAGGGATGCTAAATTCAAAATGTTCCCTCTGTGGGAGTTGATAAAGGCAGGAGAGCTTTGCTTTTAGATGCTGCTTAAAAGTTCAAAATGCTAGTAATTAAAAGAAACCATTATTTGGCTTTGCACTGTGTGTGTGTCAATTGAACACTCCGAGTCTGAGGAGTCTGAGGGAGGATAAACTGAGCCCTGCAACATCACTCTCCCAGTCACTGTCCTGAGGCCACAGGTTTGTTCCCTAAAATAAACTCGGCTGTGTGTCTTTTTTTAAGTAAGGACTGTGTCCTTTCATCTTGGCTGTAGAAGGGGCACAGATTAATAAGGGTTATGGTTGCTTTTTGTTTAGAATGTGGAGTTCTCTGCCTGTGGTCAGGGCTCTGAAGTGCTTTTTAGCACTTCTTAGCCCCTTTCCCTCATATTTAGAGGATAAAATATGTCATATGGGGGTGTTTAGTCTGGAGAAGGGAAGGCTCAGGGGTGACCCCATCACTCTCTGCAACCCCCTGACAGGAGGGGGGAGCCAGGGGGGGTTGGGCTCTTCTCCCACCAACCAGCAATAGGACAGGAGGGCACAGGGCTTGAGCTCTGCCAGGGCAGGTTTGGGTTGGGTATTGGGAGGAAATTCTTTGCAGAGAGAGAGTGCTCAGGCCTTGGACTGGGCTGCCCAGAGAGGGGGGGGATTCACCATCCCTGGGGGTGTTTAAGCTGAGACTGGCTGTGGCACTGAGTGCCCTGGGCTGGTAATCACAGGGGGGTTGGATCAGGGGTTGGGCTTGATGGTCTCAGAGGTCTCTTCCAGCCCAGCTGACTCTGTGATTCTGTGATTCCAGTAGGACACAGAATATATCATTCCAGTGAGGAAGCAATAACCATTTCAGTCCAGGTGAGGGCTTGTGCTAAAGAATGGAATTTACTCCCTTCTAATTTTGTCAAATTAGAACTTTCCTGCTTCTCAAAACACGACAATTAATTCACTTATCAATATCCTTTTATACCCCTGAGCTTTCTCATTAGTACAGATTGAGGAAAAGGGAAGAACAGCATCAGGAGGGATGTGGGAAGTCCATCCAAGTGTGGAAAGGTAACCATGGCACATTTTCAGAGGCCCAGTGGGGATAAAAGGCTTTGTTCAGCAGCCTTGACAAACTGGATGAAGAAAAAGTGATTTTTCTTCTTTTTTTTTGGCTATAGATAAGAGGAGCAGGAGAAGGAGCCCAGGGGAAAGGTGGTGAAGGCAAGATCAGACACTGAGGGGGAGTAAATAATGAGTATTTAGTTTATTTCAGTACCTGAAACAGCTCTGGTGGCCCAGAGACATTTGTATTCATGAAGCTAAGAAAGAAACTGGAGACGACTGTCCAAAAGCAAAGCAGGAAAAGGGTTTATTTGTTTCAGAATTCCTTGTGATGCTCTTGCTGGGCTTTTATTAGTGGACTTAAATGGCAGTAGCTTCATTCAAGTCACTTCTGTGGCACTGTAAGTCAATCAGAAATTTGACTTAGAAAAAACCCTCCCTGATTATGTGAGAGTTGATGCAGTTAATTCACATTTCTCAATTATTATCCCGCAAGGAGACGTCTATGAGGAAAATATCACTGTGCTCAAGTTCTTCCACAAAGATTGACAGAGATGACAAAATGTAATTAAGGGTTTCAATTTATTCCCACTGAAACGAGTTGGGGATCTCTCATCCACTTCAAAAGCAGCCTTTACCTTTCATGTATGAATAGTATCAAAAATACACACTTGAAAAATATCAGGAGCAAACAAGGAGGACCCAGAAATAACTGAACCAAAATTCCTCTACACCTGTATATAATTGTATATGCCCAGACAGCCCTGTGGACTTTGCACCAACAAACATTTGCCAAGTGAATTATTAAACTCTTTTAGTCACCTTTGTTTTGTTTCAAGTGAGTTAAAAGTGTCTCAAATTATCCCCGTCCCAGTGCACATGAACACTGAAAGGAAGAATTAAAGTATTTCGTGAGGACAGGAAGCTTATAAAGGAAAATTCCAAACCCATTTCTGGGCTGGGATGTTCTGCACCTACTTTCTGCATGAAAGAGCTTTACAAATGAAATACAAACCTTGGAGAAATACGACACGAATGTGAAAAAGATTGCCAAGAAATCATGCGGTGATGGGCTATTCACACAGAAAAGCAAGTTCTACCCTAGGAATTCAAGCCAAGTTAGCAGCAAGAGACAAGGATGCTCAAAGGGGAAGGAATTGTGAAGTTTAAAAATTAGGATGATGAACATGAGAACATTTAAAATCAAAATATGTAAGAAGTTTCCCTATGACTGTAAAGATGAAAATGATATATTTTCCTTTTAAGAAATAAAAGAAGGTGGATTTTGGGAACAACAGGCTCATTATCCTCTCTTCAGTGGGAGAACTACAGAAAATATTCTCTATTTCTAGACACATGAAATGAAAGAACATGATCATGTTTTTTGGGAGAGAAACTTTTTAAACTTTCTTTTCTTAAAAAAATATCCATTCTAATACTTCTAATTCTGACCTCTCTGCATCAGACTACACTCTTCCCCTTTCTGCCCCCCACACTGCTGTGGAAGATGAAGCAGAAGTGCTAATTCTATGTTATTGAGTCTGGGTTTGATAATTACAGTTATAATTGGGGAGGAAGGGTTCAATTTTAGCTCTGTTTGATTTTTTTTGGGGGGTGTCTGTGGCGCTTTTGTTTTGTTTGTGGCTTGTGGTGTGGGTTTTGTCCTCATGGTGCATCTTCACTGATGAGGCTCAACTTGCTTTGAGCTCAACTCACAAAATCCAGTGTTTAGGCTGCGACTCTGCTGAACTGTGGAATAAGTGCTTTGGGTCCAGCCTCACTCAGCTTGAGTTTTCAGTGAAACGAAAAACTTGCCTGAAGCCAGAAATTGTTGTAGAAATTCTAAGTTTTTCCTCCGTGTGATTTGCAAACAGTGCAGCCCGATTTTTCTCCCTCCTCTGCTCACAAGGAGGGTGCCTGGGGCGCTGTTTTCAAGAACAAAATGAAGATTTCTTGTCATTCCAGTTGCCATTGTTTGCTCTCACCTTTGCCAGTCGCACAGCCCAGCTCCTTAGATGATCTTTGTCTTGCAAATTACGGGCTAGCCCTGCCTACACATTTCATAAAACATCTTCTAATGGGCCTACAATTCAAGAACGGAATTTTGCTTTAGGTTTGATCTGATGTTTATTTCCTATTGCAAATGTCCTCTTCACACGGGATTTAGCCCAGCTTTCCTATGAGCCATGCTATGTTTTTCAGGTGTAAAATGTGTTTTCCCCTCTCAGTTTCTCCTTCATCACAGGGATCTGTACAAACATCTAAACATTTTTTGCCCTGCTTTTAAACTGATGGACTGCTTGGACTTACTGCCATAAATTGAAACGGGGCTGTTATTGCACTACTTGTTTGTGAAAAGCTTCATTAAGGGGAAAATAGGAATAGCACAGGCTTTATTCTGAATTTTGAAAAATAGTATGTAACACATAACAGATGGCTTTTTCTTTAACCATTTCACCTGTGCTCACCTCCACTCACAGTCCCTGCAGGTTGCAACAGCCTTTCATTTTAAAACAATCTGCTTTGAAATATATTTCCATATTTCCTCCCAAACCCTTGCTTTGCACCAAAAGCAGGTTGATATTAATTAGAGGTCAAGCAGAAACTCTCAGGCTCCAGCTCCTGGTGAATGTTTGGGTTGTAAAGATGTGGTTTAACCCTGGGGAGCTGCACCACATGCTGGTGTTGTGGCAAAATGTGAGAAACTGCATCTTAAAATCATCCTGATGGAACAGGGTTTGGAATCTTTGCAGATGTTTCCAGAATGTGTGAGTTGATCACTTTTCCCCCCCTCTATCTGCTGGCTGTACATTTACAATTATGTAGCACAAACAGGAACAAAGCTGAGGCTGGATTATACAAATATTCCTGATGACAGTTGGGAGGAATGAAGTCATCCTGAGACGTGCTAAGGAAGCTGCGTGTCAGGCCTCTCTCTCCTATAGGCTGGCCTATTTAAAATACATTTACATTTAAGGTCTGATATGAAAGCCCTTGAAGTTAACAGAAAGACTTTAATGCTCTTTGACTAAAATGCACATAGAGGATCTCATATTTCCTGAGATTCTATTTCTGTAACAGCTTGGTGGCTTTTACTATTCCTATACATTTCTAGCAAGGCTTCCTCCAGTTTCTTTTGTTATTATTATGTGCCCTCCTGATTATATCATAAATCTGTCCTTTAAGCATCTCTAAAGGCCTACCTGGTTTTCCCACCAGACAGCAGCTTAATTTTCTTCTAAGGTGTGAGTTGGGATGACTCCCCAAACCCACCAGTCTGGCTTCTGAAAGCAGCTGCAATTAAAAACAGAACAACAAACCACGAGTTCTGCTCTTTGCAAACATTCCAAGCAGAATTTCCTCCTAATTCTGTCTGCCTGTCTTTTTTTTTTTTTTTGTTTGTTTTTTAATTTTTAATTATTTTATTTTATTCACAATTTCATCTTAAGCTCTGCTAGAAGTTAATTGGCTCCATATCTGCTATCACTGTGTGTTACTTCATGAAAAAGCAAAGTTTTCCTGCAGCAAACGCAGCTGGAATGCAGCGTGGCCAATACAGCCTTTGCTTTTTATACACACTGGGTGCTATTTCTTTTCTGGAGAGCAGTTCAGATATATAAAAAGTAATTATTTTTTAAAATATTTTTTATATTTATCCAGAAGGCAAAGGCCTTGGTAAAGTCAGTGCATTATCTGCTGTAGTTTAGCCCCCAGATTTGCTGGTTGTAAGGGCTGGAGGGATGGGAAACTGCAACATCCACATGTTGAAAATCCTCCTACACTTCAGTGAGCCAGAATTGTGGAATGGACTGTTCCAAATATGGGAGTGTTTATGATCCAATTCTAGGGCTTTTTTCCATCCTCCCCTCCCATTTTTTTTTTTGTATGTATTTATCCTTTTATTTTTGAGCCCTTCTCCTTTCCACCTTTTCTCAATTTTGACCTTCTCAGATTTGTACACAGCTTTCCTTTCTCTGACTAGAAATGAAGAACTCTGTCAGAATTTGGAGCTGCAGCAAAAGTTTGGGGTCACCTCTTAAAAGTTTCATTCCCATTCTAAAGGAAAGAATACACTCACAAGTGCAAAGTCAACACTTGCCAACTACCACAAAATATTGTAAATATCTGACATATAACTACAGTCACCATCACTGGAATATTGCAGATATTGGAATATTTTCTTACTAACAAGAAGTTACAAATCTGATTGTTCCTCTTCCTGGTTTTAATGGTAATTTCGCTATAATTTTGGCATTCTGAGAAGTAAATTGACATTGCTTTGTTTGTAATTATGAAACACTTATGATGCACTTTATGCTTTAATGTAATTATGCCTCGTAGATAGAACACAGCAGCTTCCTAAAGATTGTTCACATCCCTGCGGGATACTTGGCTGAGACAAACACGGATCTAGTTTATTTAGCATGATTAACTACCTGAAGTATTAGAATTCTTATAGTGCAAATCACAATAGCCTCGGATTGTGGGATTACTGGAGGGACACTGGATTTTATGGGACACCCCAGCTGGATGCACAACCACGCTGGGCAGTGCTGATGGGCTGTGATCCCAACCCTTCCTTCCCCTCCCTGCCTGTACAAACGGTGGTGGGTGAGGATTTGCCAGTCCCCATCTCCCGTTCAGTAAAGAATTAAATGAGGCATTTTATTTATTTCTCACCCTGCTGATTTGCTTTCCTGCACTTGCACCAGACAAAGGCGGCAGCAGATGAAGGAGAACACGGTGCTAGGGCTCTACCAAAGCTGGAAGAGCTTCCTCTACCTCCCTTCCAGCTCAGCCCCCTTCCCTCTCTGCACTGACACAGAGGCCCTGATTCACAGCCTGTTGCAGTTCATGGCAATCCTGGTGTCATTAAATAGCCACTGGTTCTAATGACTCAGAAAGGCTTCGTTTTGTTTCCTTGCATAGCTGTGTTCTCCCTGCTCCTGCTGTTGATTCCAGCTCTGAGTGTCAGGAGCAATGCGAGATAAAAATAAGCCTGACTTCTACATAAACTTGGTACTTTCATAAGCCAGCCAGGAAGACAGTGGTGCAGAGAAGTTTAGGGAGTAGAGTGCTGTGGAGGAGCCCTGAAGATGGGTTGGACTTTAGGAAGAATTCCTTCTGGAAGGGGTTTCAAGAACTGGAACAGACTGTCCAGAGAGCTGGAGGGGTCCCCATCCCTGGAGGTGTCCAAGGAAGGACTGGATGTGGCACTCAGTGCTCTGGGCTGGGGGACAAGGTGGGGATTGGTCATGGGATGATCTTGGATGCCTTTTCCAACCTGAATTATTGCATGGCTCTACTTTATGATACTTTAGGAAGCTCAGCTTTTTGAAGATGTTTCTGTGAAAGTCTGGACCCAAGGAGATCAATGGGGAATTACCTCTCCATGTCCAGACAGCTATTGAGTGGAAGAAGGTTCTTAATTGCAATCATTTAACACAAATGCTTCATTTCAGGAATGGGAAATTGATCTGGGAAGCTGATAGAAACTGCAGACTCTGCATGTCAGCAGGAGATGGGTGGGAGAAAAAGCAGCAAGGTAGAAAAAACCCTTTGCTCGTTCTTCAAATTAATACTCGGAGAAATAATTTGGCAATTGCTCATTATTCTAATGAACCCCTGCTCTTGATTATGATAAATACTAAATTACATGATAATTCCTCCTTTGCTTTCATTGACAAAGTTGTCTGTATTGACAAGGCACAATGAGATATTTTTTTTTTAAAACAGGGAAGCAAAAAGCAGAGGATTTCCTGCAATGCTGCAAAGTGTTCTGAGCTGGTGAGGCAAATGCAGGGATGTTTGTGACAAAGCACTGCAGAACACAGTTGATTAGAGCATTGAATTAACTGTGCTCTCATGTGGTCCCTCTCTCATCATGTCATTCGTTCTTTCAGCCTCCTGTGTCACCCTCTCAATCTGCACATTATTGTTTTCTTGTCCAGAAGGGGTTTTTTTTTAGAGAACTCAGCACAAATGCCAGCACTTGGCTTTCATCAGAAAACAAGCCCCAGTGTTCTGCTCCAGCAAGTCCCAAAAAAACCCTGTGCGTGGTGGCTTGCTTGGGTCAGACTCCACCAGTCTGTGCAGATTAAATGAGAGTGCAACAATAGAGAACAGCTGTACAAACCTATGATCTTCAGTGGTTATTTGCCTATGAAATGCCATCATTGCTGTGACAGTAGCAATCAGGCCTAGCACTTGCCTAAGCTGAACTTAAGGACCCAACCCAGTCAGGTCAAAGAGTATGAAGTGAAATCAAATCAAGAGTAAGTTTCTGGAGGCCTGTGATGGATTGTAGTCCCACATCCAAGTGTGTGCTAAAGCTCTTCTCCCCACCCCAACTGTCTCCAACCTCCTTTAGCCATGGGGCACATGAGGATCAGGTCACACTGCCTTAAAGCCAAACAGAAAACTTCACACTTACATCTGTGTCAGCATCCCAAAGTCATAGAATTATAGAATGGTTTAGGTTGGAAGGGACCTTGAAGATCATCCCATTCCAACCCCCAGCCACGGGCAGGGACACCTCCCACCAGCCCAGGTTGCTCCAAGCCCCATCCAACCTGGCCTGGGACATTTCCAGGGATGGGGCAGCCACAGCTTCTCTGGGCAACTTGTTCTTCAGTGTTAGGATGAGTCAGGTACTTCCTGTGGCTGAGATGTTTTCCTGAAGGCTCAGACATCCACAGAGATGTCAAAGTCTGAAGCTGAGCTCCCTCAGTACGAACCACTCACCATGCACGTGCCAGAAAGGGTAGGTAGGTCACTGACAGGCTCTCTGGCTTAAGTCTTTGAGCCCTCACTGTCTGCACTAACACATACACTGTTATTAATGCAGATGCTTTAAAAAAAACTTAAATCTCTGTGGAATCATAATTTACTCCTGTGAATTGCAAGCTGTGTCTGAAAATGTTAAGAGTTTTCTGACTGCAAGGCTTGTTCTGCCCTTGGATATAATACTATATTATTTTCCCACCAAAGTGAGACAAGAAAGTAAATACTGTTTGGAAATAAATAATATTGAACTGAAGAATGGTATATATTGTGAAGATAAACTTCCAGCTACCATTAATGTCTAACCTGAGGTTGTGACTGGCAAATAGAAGCAGAATGGGCTTTTGCCTTGTGGCTATTTTTTAATTCAGAGCTCTATTGACTAATACTCCAGAGGAAACTTCTCTTAGCAGCTCTTGGCATTTATGTTGGAGCTTCTTGTGCAACCTCTGGCATAAATTGTGCAGTCAGGACTGTGTACAGCCTTTGCACTCAGGAGGATTTTCACTCCCATCCCTGGGAATCTTCAAGGCCAGGTTGGATGGGGCTCTAGTGGCCAAATCCCCTCTGGCAGGGAATTGGGACTGGATGTTCTTTAGGGCCCCTTCCAACCCAAACCATTCTGTGCTTCTATAAATCTATGAGTTTACTGGGCATCGTGTGATTTGGAGGGTCCATTCACATGAACTGCTGGTAGAAATTACCTGTTCTTTAAGAACTCTAAAATTTACCCTCTCTTTTCTTGCCCTGCATCAGAGGACAGGATGTCCTGCTGGCCATATATAAAAGCTCATGAATAGACTGCAAAAATCCATTTTAATGAGCTTTTCAAATATAAGAAAGATGTGCTTTCTTAGCTGTCAAATTCCCTTGGCCCTGCCTGATACTCTGTGAGGCAGATCATGGGTGATGAGTTAAATGAGGAGTTAAAGGTGCTCTGAACCTCCTTATGGACAGGATTCAGACCTGCCACACCGATGTATGTGACAGAAAACTCCCAGTCTCTGACTTTTCATCACAGAAGTTTTCCTCCTGCAGAACTTGCATGGCCACGACTGTTCCCATTCACCTCCTGCGTTATGTGGGGTTGGGGTTTCCTTTGGGCAGAGACCCCACACCACAGTCATGAGGCTCAGTCAGAAGCCTCCAGGCTTCCAGGACAGCCAGTGTCCTTGGGCATAAGTAAAAACTGCAGTGGTGTGTTCAAAAAGGGGAGTTAGTGACCTCCTGTTGTTCAATGCTTTTATTTTAACTATTAGTAAAACGTAAAATTGCATTTCCAACAACAGCAGCATCTCAGCAAAGCATCCAGCACACAGTTTTTGGGGAAAAAATCCCCAAACCCAAACAACTTAAAACTAAAAATCTTCAAGAAAGTCACTATCAAGTGGGAATGAGATTAAAACTTTTCCCTTGGGCTCATTGTTTGGGAAATTCGGTATTTGTTAAGAAGCATCACACTCTTTCTACATGATCAATATACAAATATTGATACCTAATACACTAGGAATACTTTTCTACTATCCAACACTCTCCACCAGCAAAAATCCACATAAATGTAACAACCACATTAACCTAAACACCGTATCTTTTTAAAAACTGATATTGTTTAATCATCCCAATTAAAAAGCAACATCCTGTAGCAAGCAGATGATGAAAACACTGAACAGAACCACAAAGCTTTTAACAACCATGAAAATAAAAGAAAGTATAAAATAGAAATGTGATCTTTACAATCTGTCAAACACTGTTACTTAAGACATAATTTAATGTATTTGGGAGAGTGCTAATATAAATGATTTTACTTCTTACTTTTATAGAAGCAAGTAAGCAAGTCCTGAATAAAATTGCTTGTAAATGTAAAAATATCATGAGATGATAATGAAAAACTTTACACCAACAGTGCCCAGAGTTCCTGACAGGTGAAAAAAACAACAACATCAAGCTTGTACCTGTGAAGTATTTGAATAGATCCCTTGTGATGGATATTTTATGAAAATACAAATGAAATTCTATTTCTCTTGCATAGCTTGAAGGAGAGATCTTGTATTCCTTCCAAAGTACCATGCTTCAATAAAATGAATATAAAAACAGGCTACAAACACATGTTTATGAAAACCAAGTAAGTATTTCCTGCAGTGAAATTATGTATCTTGGGAAGCTCAGATTGAATGTGGTGTAAATGCACTGGCAGACATTCCAAAAAGAATTCTGCCTTTTACTAAACTGATTAGGGCTGTGGTTGTGGGATTTTCTGTTGGTGTTGCTATAATTAATTTTTTCCTTATTTGCTTATAAAGCAAAGTCATTTTGTAATTATCTGATAACGTTATTCTGCCACTGCAGGAGCATTGCCTTATGTAACTAAATCAATAGCTTCAAGTATAAATGGTTTGGTAACTGCCCTGAAGAGTTGTATTCTATTACTTCTCCTCATTTTCCCACAGGAAAGTAATGAGTTCCCGAGCTCCTTCATAGAGTTCAGTCCTTTATTTCCATACTCCCTGGGAGACAGGTCTGAAAATGTGAGGCTCATCATTAGGAAATTCAGGTCTCCATTTCCATAAAGGTTTAACTCATTAATTCACCAGGCTTGTCAAAAAGTGTAGTTGAGGCAAAATACGGATCTACATGTAAAAGGATTTCAGCTGGTGATTCTTGGCAGTGAATTTGCCTGGAGCCCCTGCATGGACTCACAGAATGGCTTGGGTTGGAAGGGACCTTAAAGATCATCCACTTCCATCCTCCTGCCACAGGCAGGGACACCTTCCACCAGCCCAGGTTGTTCCAGGCCCTGTCCAACCTGGCCTGGGACACTCCCAGGGATGGGAATAGGTACAAATCCCAGCTAACTCCCATACCTGAGCAGGACTCACCTATGTGCTTGTCTCTGCTAGGCTGGGACTTACTTGAAACAGAGAATTTATAAGCAAGAAGGAGCCCAGTGGCTGGTGTGGTTTGACAGATTGCTTAAAGTATAACCCTGGAGAGCCTGGGGATTTGGATTCCAAACCAATAATTCTTCGTGAATCTATAGTTTACTGCCTATCAGGACTGAGGCAAGATTAAATAAATTTTGTTTGCTTAATGAAAAAAGAACATCCTGACACAGTGAACAGCACAAAAGTGACTAATCCATCTCTATCTTCCCCAGTGAATATTATTAATTATGCTGTTTGCTTTTCTAGACTATTTTTTTTTTCATGGTCTGAAGCAATAATTACGTATGTAACTACAAGCATGAGATATGTATAGGCAAACTGAGCCAATGATTTACAACCTGTCAGTGCAAGAGATACATCACAGAATCACAGAATAAATACCTTGACTTTTGATGTATTATCACTAACCTGAATGCTTTTTCCCCCCCTTCACTTAGTGTATTTATTTAAACTGGTCACCAAATGTCTGAGGAGAACAGGGCTTGATCAGGAGGTGTTTTTCCAGTTAGTTGATCATGACAGACCAGCACAAACTCCACCTTTTTGGGCACCTCAGAAGTGGGATGGCTCCCTGAGCTAAGAGTGCAATTTCTCAGCAACTTTTCTTGATGAAAACGAGCCGAGACCACGCATATTTTTCACAATTTCTGCAGGACTTGCTTCACTGGTGTTGCGTGTGTGCACAGTCTTTCTGGGGACACAGTTAACCCCCCCAAGTTACAGAGAAACACTGCCAACGAGTCACAAAAAACAATGCCGTTCGATAACAGGTTTTCTCTCACGCATTTGGCTCAGCAAAGTTTAGTGGCCCTGGGCGAGGCTTCCCCCGCTCCTGACACCGGGGGGGGGTCGGCACTGTGCTGGGGGGGGACTGTCGCTGAGAAAGGCAGGGGGACACCGGCGGGGGGTTTAACCCCCTGTCCCCCCGGAGCGGGGCCCCGTGTCAAAGCCCCCCGAGCCGCGCTGCCCCCGCACATCCCGGCGCATCCCCCGGTGCCGCCGCTGTCCGCGGTGCTGAAGCGGGGCCACAGCGAAGGCGAAGAGCGGAGAGGAAACGCATCCCGAGCAGCCGAGAAGATGCTCCGGGCACGGCGACTCGGGGGTACCCGGCACCCCTCGGAGCTCGGGGGGGCACCACCTTCCCCACCGCGCTCCCCCGGCCCTTCGCCGCCCGCTTTTACCACGAGAGGAAAGTTTTGCCCGTGGTATCTCTCTCTCCACCTCTGGGACCGGACCTGGCCTGGAAGGGAGATGGACGAGGACCGGGCCGAGTGGAAGAGGGTGGTGGGGAAGAGTTATCTCCTACTTATTTATTTATTTAGCTCTTTCCTCCCTCAGGTCGCCATGGTGATACCGAGCTCGCTCTCCCTCTCCGAACAAGAGGAGACGGGCACCCCCCTTGGTGAACAGCCCCTTCCCCTCCGCTACCCCTGCCCCTCACAGCGGGACCGGGGCCGTGCCAACCCCTTAGCCTGGCTCCTGATCCCCTCAC
>VXBX01002691.1:54816-76474 GCA_013400415.1 Scytalopus superciliaris | reverse complement strand
GGTCGGCTGTGGGTTTGGGGTCTTATTATAATGAGGGCGGGGGGGTCGGTGATAAAGTTACCGGCCCCCCGAGGGTTCGGTGCTGCTCGGCTGGAGGTTTAACCCTTTCCGGTGATTCCCGCTGGGCAAAAAGCTATTCCTGAGAGCGTTTCCTGAGTGAGCCAGTTAAAAATTCAAATTAAGGGGCTGTTTAATTGAAGGGCTCGTTAAAAGGGGGAATGGAGGGGCTGTTTGATTAGTGGGCTGTCCCGGCGGGTTAAAAGGCTGGCACGGAGGGTTAAACCGAGCCCTGGCCCTGCCTTGGCTGGGGGAGGGACACCAAAAACAAGGGGGAGAGAGACACAAGAACTGAGGGAGGGGCACTAAAAGTAAAGGGGAGACAAAAGACGGGAAGGGAGACGCCAAAGTTAAGGCAGACCCGCAAGAAGTGAGGGGGTTGTCCCTGCTCTTAAAACCTGGGGTGGTTTAATGTTTTTAGTCCAGCTTCAGTTGTCACCTTAAACTCTGTCCTGAAACCTTTAACTGTTCTCTGCGAGTAAACTACATCCTTTCTGGCTTAAAGCTGGCTCTCAACTTGCTGCTTGACCAGCACGACGCTGATCCCTGCCGGGTCTGTGTTTGCTGTGTCCCAAATCCCCCGGTTTTTTGGGGGATGGTTGTGCCAGCCCGGCATCAATCCTGCTGCAGTGCTATTGTACCCGAGCTCCAGGAAACGCGGGTGTCGCATTCCTGGGTGTTGCTGCTACACCCGAGGTGTGTTTGCTCTGCGAGTCTCAGGTCGTTTATTACCCCCAAGGTCCCCGAGGTGCTCCCGGTGTTCGGTGCCCGCCCTGCCTGGTGTCCCCCGGGCAGGACGGGTGACACTCTGGGGTGGCACAACACCGAGGTGTGACCTAAGGGGGGGGGGTCTTGTGCTGTTTTGTGGTCGTTGTTGGAACACCCACGCAGCAGCTCGCGCGTGGAAGCGGGACAGATGGTGTGTGGTGCCTTCCTGAGGAGTCTGGGAGCAGGATATTGCTCCTGACATCCAAACCACTAATCCACTTTGATGGTGTTTCACTTGCAGCCTGAAGCCAAGCCAGGTAAAAACGCAGCTGCACCAGCCGTGCCTTTTTATTTCAGTTGTTATTTAATGAAGAGTTTGCAGAGGGAGGAGGAATTAGTTTGGTGTGATGGGCTGTTCTTTAGGGAAGAGAGAGAGAAAAATGAGTTGGGCACACAGCACTTTATATGAGAGAAACCAGTGACTACTTGGGGATGCTCTAGGGATTCTAGAAGTTGTCTTTCACTTTGGAAACTGCTGTCTTGTCGATTGTTAGTTGTTTCAGAGCAGAATTGTGCCTGTTTTGAAATAACTTTTAGCAAAATAATCACTTTCTTCCAGTATGTGGCTCGAGCAGCCCCGTGCTGGCTGTAAACAGGGTGGTGGGAGGTGGCAGGAGGTTGGAGCTTGTTTGTGGCTGGCTTTTCCTTTGTTTCTCCAAGCTGGCTGTATTTTGATATGGATGCACCTTGAAGGGCAGCGAGTGGGACCTGTTTAATCATCTTTCCACCTCGAGGAGAGCAGCCTTTGTCAGCAGGGCCAGTTGGTGACACAAAGTCCAAAATACACACGGTCATTTTAACGGTCGGGGATTAGCGGCACAGTCGTCTTTCCAGGATTTATCCAGGGCTGTGTTTCCAGTCCTGGTCTGTTCTGTTGGTCTTTGCTCAAGTGCTGGCTCAGCAGCTCAAAATGGAGAGCTGGGAAATCTCTTGGATCCTTAGGCTGGGGAAAATTGAAGGGACGGCACGGATGGGGCTTGAAACTCCAGGATCCAGAGGCAGGAGTTGCTTGGTGCTCGGTGGTCTTTGCTGTGCTCTCATCTCCATCTCCTTGGAAAAAGCAATGCCTAAAATATAGTTAATTTTTAAAAGAAAGATATAAAGAAAGTATAAAGCGTCAAGGATTTTGTAATGTAGTGGAAGCATTGAAGAATTTAGTGATAATGGTGTGCAACAGATTCCTGCCTGGTTTTTAATAGGAGTATCATCAAGGCTTATCATCCTGGCTATCTCCTTTTAAGGTAGCATTTCAGGAGCACCAAACTCTAAACCTAACCTTTCCAAAGTGATTATTTAGGAAGCAGAGAAGGATCGTGACAGGGCCCGTGGACAGAGGCATTTCAGATGGTGTCTTTGGGGTATAGGAGAGCGAGGTCCCAGCAAATGTGTTCGGCTTGAAAATACAATTAAACAGTCTGAAAATTGAATGCAAGTTGGAGCCCGAGGCTGTTAAACATGGAGCTGATTGTTTCACGGTCTCCTGCACAGGAAAGAGCACTGGCTTTGCACTCTATTTATCCTCTTCCTGGGGAAAAGATGAAAGCATTTTATATTCATACGGCCAAATATTTGTCTCTCTCTCTCTCTCTCAGATTGTGCCCGTCTCCCAAGGTCGGGGCTTGAACCCTGCCGGATAAAGCCGGAGCCGCCCCCCTTGTTTCCCCAGCCATGCGAACCGCGGGATGAAGCTGGAAGCGGTGGTGGAGCAGCTCCAGAGGCAGCAGCAGCAGCAGCAGCCGGCGGTGGTGCAGATGGATCCCCGGGAGCGGCGGGAGCGGCAGGTGCCGGTGCCGCAGCAGCTGGCGGCGCAGCGCTCCGTCCTGCCCGCGGCCGCCCGCGCTCCGGCCGCATCGCCCGCCGCCCCCCTGCCCAGAGCCCCACCCCTGCCGGGGGCTGCCCGGCCCTTCGATCAGAGCAGCATGAATTCTGACCCTGAGGAGGAGGAGGAGGAAGAAGAAGAGGAAGAGGAGGATGAGGAGGAGGAGGAAGGAAGCGGTTTGGAAGGCAGCGAGCTTGACGGCGCTGACGTGACTGGGAAGGAAAGCTGCTCTGCTCTCAAGTATTTTCGTGCTCCCAAAGTTGCCCACCCCAACCAAAGAGTGCCCTCTACCTCTAATCCCCTCCCAGCTTCGGGGCACCAGCGGGTGGGACAGCAGGGCAAGGAAGAACAGGGTAAAGACACTACTAAGCAGCTGCATTCCGGGTCCCCGGCGGGACGCCCCAACTGGCGCCTGGATGACCAGCTCAAACAGGTCAGTGCTAACATTCCTTCCTCCTAAAAATGGCCATATTCAGTCACCCTGAGGAGTTCTTTTAAGCCTGGTGTCCTGCCTGCAAGCACTTTGGAAGGCAGTGCTTGCCTGGTGTGTGCTCTTCCAGGTTTATTCTTTTATAAAGAGGTTCCACAAGGACTTTGCTTTACTGATTTCCAGCTTGAGATAGAGTGAGAATCTCTGTGGAGAGGGATTTGTGGGGTATTCCAAATGGAGCAGCCTGGTGGTATATTCATTCTTGCTGCTAACATCTCACTCAAGTTATTTCTCATCTGACATCTACAATCCCTTTTGTGTCAGACCTCTGGGCTGCTGGAGCTTTGGATTTCTGGTTGGTGGTGTGGGCAGGCAGGGAAGAGTGTCCTGCCACTGACTGTGGGAGTCAGACCCACTCTGTTTCATGTGTGGGAGGGTAGGAAGGAGCCACCTTGCTGTTGCTTGGTGGAAGGTTAATTCTGTGTTTGACTGAAGAATTACTGCTCTCGTGGATAAATGTCAGAGCATCATGGAATTATTTTCTGTGTTTCAAGTGGGCATTTCAATGGATTGCTGTGGTCTTCCTACCTAACTGTTGCTGCAAACCAGTTGGGGGTGTTCCTACACCAATACATGTGTCAGGAACTCCTCAGAGTTGCCAGGTGAAAGACATTTGTACTGGTGGGGCTATAAAACATGCAGGGGATGCAGCAGGCTACCAGTTGCTCCTGTTTTTTCTCTGTGTTTCCTTGACAAGAGGGGTTGGGTTGAGAAAAGAGAGTTGCTCATGCTGTTGTAGGGAAATGAGGCGGGTTTGTTGGTCAAGGGGCTGTTGCTTCAGAGTTTACTGGATGGAAGTGGTGTAAACTTCCTCCTTCAGGACTCTGGGTGGAGAACAGGAGGCAGGGCTCGAGTGTTGAGGGATCACTTTCTTTAAAAAGCCAAATAACCCTGGCATTAGTCTGTGGTTGGTTTTATTTCTTGCTTAGCTAGTGCTTCTTGCTTATCTTGTGAGAGCCCTGCAGATCTTACTGGTTGTCCTGGGAAGGCAAATGATCATAAGACCAGCCAGAGCAGCTGATGTGGAGTAGGAAAAAGAAAAAGAGAAATAAAACACTGTTCTACAATTGGCATTCTGGGAGCCAAAGTGCACAAATCTTCACCAGGAAAAGGAAAACTGTTGCTGCAGTGTTAATCTGATTTACTGCTGGGGAGACAAGACAGGGAAGGAAGGAAAAATTCATGGACATCAAGTCAAGGAGTGGATTATAAAGGAATAGCAGGGGTGTGCTGTGCTACAGCAGTTCTGGATGGTTGGAAAGCATGGCAGGAAGTGGGCAGGCTCACATTTTATCCCAAAATATTGTCTCCTGGCACAGCCACTGGAGATGGAGTGACTTAGATCTGGAGTTGAACTGGTGAGTGATGTGGTTAATTAAGGTGGGATGTTTTGCCCACAAGGCCAATTAAAGTGCCCAATATTGGTGATGCTGGTGCAGAATATTCCCCTTGGGCAGGGCAGATACTGCGTATCAACTTGGTGGTGCTTCCCAGTGGAGTCTGCATTCCAGGTGGGAAAAACTGAGCTGCTGAATCCCAGTTTAAAGCTGGGGAGCAGGGGATGCATGGGGAATAAACCAGGGCAGGCCTGGCATGACAGGAAAGGGGAAGAGCTGTGGCCTGGCCACTTAATTCTCAATGCTCAACACTCCTGCTGCCTTGCTTGAAATTTTCAATTTCCAAAGCATCTTTTAAAGATACTTGGATTTTTATCTTTGCTCTTTGTCTAAAATGGTTGTGTTGGGCAAAAAAACCAGACTAAAATGCTGAAGTGCCTCCATTCTCCAGTTTGATTAGTAAATGATTCCTGAATTAGTCTTTTTCCTGGCTTCAGTTTTGCTGGTGGCAGATAACTCAGCTCTGGGAGTATTCCCAGGATACATAATGGCCGATGCCTGGGAAAAAGTGGGGAAAAGTAACTTTGTTTCTTCTTTCAAGTGTGGCTCGTTCTTTTGAAAGCCATGGAAAAAAGTGTCCCTTGGAAGTGTAAGGCTGAGATTGCCTGGAAGGGATGTGATGTGGAGACGGCAGAAAGATGGAAGCCACTTCTATTTGGTCCCAGACAGCCAAATAAATAATTGTAGGATAAGCCAACAGGCAAAAGAGCTGGCTCAGCTTATGGCACAGGGGCAGTGGGAATCTTGTCAGCACAGAACAACCAGGGAGTGGAGTTGCTTGTGGGGAAATTGCAGTCCTGAAAGAATTGCTGTGTGTGGGGGGAAGTGCTCAGCTCCTCCAACTCGCCAGAATCCCCTGAAATCCATCACAGCTCCTGCTTGAAAAGGGTGTTGGGGGCTGCCTTTCTTTGAAGAAAAAATGAGGGTTTAATTCCACAGGTGCAAATGTTGGGGGTTTTGTGGCTGGTTGGGCGTTGGGTCCATTGCTTGGTGATCCCTCTGGTTTCCTGGGAGAGCTGTGTAGGGAAGGCTTAGTGATGCCCACTCCTTTCCCACTCGAGGCTGCACAAGCAGTTCTGTCAGGCTGTTCCTACAGCACACACATTCCTGCATGGAATGTTAAAATCAAGCCAAGGTTTCCAGGCATCAGCTCATCCATAACGTGCCTTCTTTCATACAGCGAGGTGAGTGTCCATAAAGCAGCAGACAGACTTCCAGGGAGTGGTTTGTGGTCTGGTTTTTGGGGATGCCTGATAATAGATTCTCAGAAATCACCAGTCACTCCTGAAAATCCTGACCTAAACTTTTACAAAGGTCACGGTGTTTATTAAGATAAGTCAGCTTAAAATAATTACTGCGCTTTTGCTTCAGGGTCCAGGAATGAGTGGCTGGGATTCCATAACCTTAAGTATGTGCCTCAAGTGGTGTGTGTGTGGAGGTATTGCTTGGGAAATGCTTGCTAATCCAGGTGGAGGGAAAGTCCCAGGAATAAAAAAGTGGCATTTCACACCGTGGTTTTTTTGCATTGTGCTTATTTCAAATATCCAGGGCCTGACTCAGGGTTGGATTTTTAGCTCCCTTTGTGTGTCGCTGTGTATTTTTGCTTTTATGTTGTAATGGGAAGGAGGTTCTTCATTCATAACTGATACTAAATATTTGGTTTCTCTTTTGTTGTAAGGACAAATGCGCATCCTTAAATTGCCAGTTGCTGCTTTGCTTGAAATTCATGGTTTAGGTTCAGAGAATTCCCCCATGTCTTCATCTCCAGAAGCATTTCCCAAGGTGTGTTATACTGCAGTAGCTGGAGGTGGCAGCAAAATGAGATCATTTATATCTTGAGAAAGATAGGGTTCATTTTAGGATTTATACAAGTGCTAAACTTATCTATAGGAATAGTGGCAGCTTATCTGCTTCTGTACCAATTTACAGGAATTCAAGCTAGTGCTGGAGACAGGAGGTGGAAAGAACTGGAATGTGCTGTTTTCTTGCACTTGTGTTTTTCTCACTTCAGGGTAAATCAGTGAAGCTCTTCCCACCTCATATAGCACCAAGATCACTTAGGTTTTTAGTTAATTCCTCTGAGCATTTGTGAATAGGAGCCATTCACACGGAGTCCAAATTTTCCTTAAAGATGAGGAAATGAAACTTAATAAAAAGGTAATTAATCGGTTAAACTTCAGCCCATTCCTCTTCTTTCCTTCCCTATTCTCCCTGCCATTCCTGAAATCACTAAAATGTTTTCAAAGCCCGTCTTTGAAGCTCGTGGATGTTGAATTGAGCTCTGTCATTAGTAAAGTTGGGAAGGGTTGATTGCAATTCCAGCAGAGCTTGTGAGGGCAGTAATTATAACTTGGCTCTCCGTGCTTGAGAACTTGCAGCTCGGGGCAGCAGCCCTGATCTTATCGCTGTTTTATAGTACAACAGTTTTCTTTATAATAGCATCTGTTTCACTTCCTAAGGCTTAACTCTACCCACAAAAGGAATTTCTGTGGATTCTCTGATAATCCTGAAATTGCTGCCCCTGTACCTTTCCATTGACTCGGTGCTTTCAGTCAAGCCATGGGGTAGGGGAGGGGTTTTCTTGTTCAGCCTCGCCCCTAAGTGGGTATTTCAGCAGATTCCTGGCCTAAAACCTCTGCCCAAACTGAAGCTCTGCAGCGAAGAGGCACAGAATGAGTTTGAGTTTCATGCCAGAAGTTTTGATTCCCCTTGTTTGGAAGGTTTTTGTCCTCCAAAGAATGGGCTGGGCAAAGCAGAGAAGTGTTTATCCCCTCCTCTGTCTTGCTTGGCAACTCAGGGTTAACTCTGGCTTTCGAATGTGGGCTTGGAAACCAAAATTGCTCTGGACATCTGAGCTTCCCTCGAATAAGATACTCCAGGTGGTTAGGGAGTAATCCTAAAATAGGTGCAGATATAATTGCTCCTGAAGCCAGGCCTGCAGCCTCTTGGGGAGGGGGTGGCCCGGGGGGCTCTGGTGACCTCCGCGGTGTCGGTGGCACAGGGAAGACTCCTTGGCTCTGCCCGTAGCTTGGGAAGGTGGCCAACCCTTCCCAGCACCTCTGCCTTCCCTCTCAGCCCTCATCAGGGCTTTGAGCACACCCAGCACCACCTTTTGCTGCAAGAAACCAGAGAAATTCTTGGCTGTGGTAATGCAAGGACTGTTTGTCAGACATCAGCAAATTCCCTGGATGTGGAGGGAGAGGCAAGGCTCTCCCCAGGGAACGACCTGCCTCTCTGAGCAGTGCTTTTTCCTTCCTGCTGCTATTGCCTGGCTTATACAAAGGTCTTTTAATGACTTGTGAGGATATATTGATTTCTCAGGTTCCTGCTATTCCTATGGAGGAGGCTGCTCAGCATAGGGTAACTTTGTTTTGCAAGCAGGAATGGAAAGGAAACTTGATTCAAAGCTCCTGCTGAGCTCTCTTGCTGGACAGAATGGAGCTTATTCTGCATATGGAGCACCTCTGGGGCTCTTTAGTGATTTACCTGTCCCAGCTGTGCTTGAGTTGCTGTTCCAACCTCTGCTGATATGTGGTGTCTTTGGTTGTAACCTTGGCACGGCCCCAAAGGTTTTGGTGAGTGGAATGATCCCTCCAGATCCAAGCTGAGAGCTGGGAGGGGGCCTGTGGGCACACGTGCTCTGTTCTCTGGATATAAACACATCTTTATTCGTTGCTGCTGAGCTCATGCTCTGTGCTAGGCTGAGGCTTGGCCAGCTCTGCTTCCCAAACCAAACCTGTGCTGTGTCCCCATGTTTCCACAGCCCACCCTTGCCCCGAAGTGTGTGAGGAACCCCCTCCTTATCTGATAGCTTAACGTGGGAAGTGGGGACTGGCTTTAAACCTTTCCAGCTAGTGCAGGAGGAAATGCTAATACCGTGCCCTCACCTTGGCTCACTCTGTGTCACGCCAGGTGATATCCATCTCTCCTGATTTTCTGGACATATGGCCAAACACTGATGGCTTCAGCTCACTATAAGCTCCTTTTCATCCTCAAGGTGTGGGGGAGCATTGCTCCTGTGCTCTGTAGGATCTCCAGATGGAGCTGTGGGAAGTAGGGTGGCATATATTCTGATTACTCTCTGTAGCAAGCCTTGCAATTCTCTTCTAATTACCCTTTTTCTTCATAGAGAACCAGTAAAACTGGTTCTGTTTAACTTTTTAACTTCTTAACAGTCTTTAGGCCCTTTAGAAGTTTTACTCATGAAAATTATAGCAAGTTCAAACCCACTGGCAGGAGAGAATTACGTACTTTAAACCTTCTTTCTTGTCCCTGTCCTCAAATACAGCAGAACAAGCTTTCAACATGACCAAAATTCCCTATGGAAGCAAATTATTTGCTTCTTGGAGCACCTATTTTAACACCATGAGCGGTTTTGCCCTCTAGATCTGTATCCAAACCCAAACTTGGGAGGGAAAGAGCCAAAGAAAAGGCACAGAAAACTGAAAACCTTTACAAATCCTTTTGCCTTGGAGTGTGTAAAGTTGAGGATGGGAAATACTTGCTTCTTCCTTCTTTCTCTTCCCCTGTGTCTTATTCCGAGTGTCCTCTTAGGTTTGATCCAAGTTAACAGTCAGTGGGGTTTTGGGAGCAGCTGGATGTTTCCATAAGCAGCCCAAAACCTGTGGTTTTAATCTCTACTGGAGAGAGAGACTCCAGGAGAAAGGGCACACAGATGAATCCTCCTGTGAACAAAATCAGTCTTCAGATCTCTTCCTACAGAGAGAGAGAGCTGGGAATTGATCTGCTGTAATAAACAGCTGACATAACAGAAGTGGCAATAATCCCCCATTAAATATCTTTCAGTTGATGGGACTCACTGGATAATTGACTTTCCAGCAGGAATTACTGGCTCAAACTAAATCAGCAGGCATTAGGGCAGCTCACTGCAGTGTGTTTGAAAGGGGGAAATGGAGCTTTGCCTGGCCTTGACAAGAGCTGTTCATCTTTGTGTATGTCACAGCCAGATGACTCCGGGATTTCGGATATTGGAGCGCCTCCCTAATTCCCATGGGGTGCTTTTTAGGGCTGGTGTTGTCTTTTCTGAGCTGAGGGTAGTCAGGCCCACCTTGCCAGGTGGATCTGGCTCTTCTCTTTCCTTGAGTGGCTCTGCAGCTTTATGGAGTTGATGGTTTTAAAGATGCCTGACTGTATTTCATGATCATCCTGGTCCTACCGTGCAGCTGGAGCTGCTGGTTTCCAGCCCTTGGTGGTCATTCCAGGATGATGATTTACCAAGTGAAATAGGCCTAACTAGACCAATCCTTTTAATGCCTAAGAAAGAACCTTAATCCAGCAAAGCAGAGCTTTCCATTTCTGGGGGGGAAATCCACATCTTTCCAGCAGTAAAGGGTCCTGCCTTGGCAAGCAGCTTTCCAGAGGGATTATTTCCCTCCTTCTGGTCTTAGTTTTGTGTAGGTGAGCATGGGGGAGGAGAGGGCTTTTCCAAGTGTGTTTGAGTGTCAGGTGGAGAATGGAAAGGAAGGATGCCAGGGGAGTTTTGGGATGTACCCTCAAAAAAAGGATGGCCATGGGGAGCAAGAGCAACATCTCTGTGGGTGTTTGGCTTTATTACAGCAGAGCACCTGCTAGAGGGGAGTTAATATAGAGGTTTTCCTTGGCATCAAGACAACACTTTGGAGATAACTTGTGTCAGGGAGGGGAAAAAAAAAACCCCAAACCTTAAAGCTGGAAAACTTGCCTTACCTTCAGCAACTGTCTGGAAGGTAAAATGTCACTTCCCATTGTGTGAGTGTCAGGGATTGCAGGAAAACAGGCTGGGACAAAGAAACAAATGCCCCTTCTCTGTCTTGTCATCTCGGTCTAAGCCAGCAGCTGCTTTTGCACATTTTTTGTGCCCCAAAATACACATTGCCAGCTTTCTGGAGTTGTCCACAAATTCCCTGGGAATCCTTTCATCCTTTCTTGTCTGTCTCCCCAGAATGGCAGCGTGCCCTGGAGCGATGAAGGGGATGGATGCAGAGGAAGAGAAATCTCAAGAGACTTTGCCAAGGTCAGTCTGTCTGATCAGGAGGTTTTGGGAAGGGGTAACTTTGGGGAATTTTTCCTGGGATCCCTGGGTGACAACAGAGCCCTCACTGTTTCTGGATGGTGAGTTTGTAAGAAAGATGTTTTGTTGTGCTAACCTACTATTTTGTTGCCTTTGGTCCCTGGATTGTGGTCTGAAATCAGAATTAATAACCAGATTTTTGATATTTAAAACCGTAGTCCATCTGGAAGGAAGAGCATTTGGTTTTGGAACCTGCAGAGAGACCTGTGCTCACGGGTTTGAATGTGGCAGCTGTGTGGCACCTCAGCCCCAGGAATGCATTTTAAACTGAGCCAGCCCTTTCTGCCAGGGCAGGTAATTGTTCTGCAAACACACTGGGGTGTTCTCTGCCCACAGCTGGCTGAGAAAGCAGAGCTTCCCAGGAAATGAGCCCAAAAAGCCCCTTTTCTTTGCACTAAATGAATACCAAGTAATTTGCAGCACCTATGGGGAGGCTGAAATATGTATTTCCCAAGGAATCTTTGCTTTGCTGTTGAGCTGCTCCACAAGAGTACCTACAACCAGCAAAAAAAATAATAATCCCTGGGGTGCCTCGATGCAAACAAGAGAAGGATTTAAATTCTTCATGTACAGCATTGTCTTCTGTCTTGTTCTGTATGCCTCTGGATCTCAGTGACAGCCTGACTTCAGCCCTTCCAGCCTGTCACTTTCTGGCCTCACAGGGTTCTTGATAGGTGAAAATGAGATTTTTCTATTCCAGAAGTGACACTTGTGCCTGTCCCTGGTGAAAAATCAGGGGGTAATGCTCACATACAGCTCCTCTCTTTTGCAATGCACTGTCTATGGAACTTTGTTTCAATTTCTTGGAGGTTTTAAGCCTTTTGGTAAAAATTATTTCCGCAGCAACTTGATTCTAGGATGGTTCCTGATATTTTTGAATGCCTTTGGTTTATTTAGAGGAGCCTTCCCTGACAGGTACTACTAGTTAGAGAAAAACTCTATCCTTTTATCTCCTCCTTCAAGGCACTTGGAGTTTAGCACTTATGTGACAGTCTGTGAAGGAGGGAATTGTGAGTTTAGGAGACACTGCAGGGAGGTTTTACCTCCCTGGTGCCACAGAGGTACCACTGACCTGCCCCAAACCACTGGCACCTTCCTGTTGGTTGTCTCCTCTTCCTTTCCAACTTGCCTTTGTAGTTTCTGTCCCCTTTTCTTGCAGGTGGCTTCAAGCCCTGCTCTGTAGTGGTGCTGTTAAACTGTAGTGAAGGTTGGACTTGATGATCTTGGAGGTCTTTTCCAATGTTAATGGTTCTGGAAATCCTTTTCCCTTGGGGATGCCCATCTCTGGGCCTGGATGAGTTTCTGAGGGGCTGAGCAAGGCAGGGTATGACAGGACTCCTCAAAGTGGCACTGCAGCCCTGGCCACCAAGTTGCTTGGGAAGCTTTCCCTGTTTTCCCTCTTTGCCTGTGTTTTCCTTTCACCCCTCCAGTGCAAACAGCAGATCACACACTGGGAGCAGCCAAACAGCACTTTATTTTCTGTCTCACTGTGGGTTGTACCTTCATTTTTGTTTGTTTTCCCTCCAGCTGTATGAACTGGATAGTGATCCTGAGCGGAAAGAGTTCCTGGATGACCTCTTCATCTTCATGCAGAAGAGGGGTGAGTGAGCATTTGTTTGAGCTCAATGAGTAAAACAGGCCAGAGGAGTGAATTCTTCCCTCCTGAGTTTGAAACAACAAATCCAGGCCTTGAACTTGGAGATCAGATGGAAGAGCAGAGCTGAGGCTGGAGATATTTCTCCTGGGAGGTGAGGAGTGCAGTAGGAAAGATCTTCTGCCCTGTCACAATTCCACAAGCACTATCTCTTTACCCTCCTACCTAATAGTGAAGATCCCAAAATCCCTGAGGACTTTTGAAGTGAGGCTGAGTAGCAGTGGGGATTCTCTGCTCTCCCTTTCAGGTGCCATGTCTCATGTTTGGTTTCAGTGATGTGTATGAATGCCTTCACAGTCTGAGCAGAGACATGCAAGCTGGGGACTGGGAAAAACAGACACCAAGCCATCTTTTCCTGGGGATTCCCAATGTGCCAGCTTCCCAGTTAGGAATTGTGTGTAACAGAGTGTGGAAGAGTGCAGAGTTTCTCACCTTCCTCCCTGTGGTGTCAGCAACCAGCATCTCTCCCTGCTGCTGTGTGAGGTTGCTGGGATGTCACACAAGTCTCTTTCTGTCCCCTAGTTATCAAAATTCAGTTCTCATTGCAAGCTGTTCGTAATTAAAATGTGTTTATATGTGGTATGGTATAAAATATTCTTCTCTGAACATTGGTGCTCTCTTCTTATCCCTCCAAGGGTGCCAGTTCTTTTGAACTCTGTCTCTTCAGCTCCATCCCTCCAGAAGAATGGATCACAAGCAGAGGAAAGGCTGTCCAATATAGCCCTTCATATCTGTGTCCATTTTTCCTACCACGTAGCTGACCTCTGTGGAATTTCCCTCTCCAGCAGTTTGAGATTTATGCTTCCAGGTTGTTCAAAAATTAAAGCTGGGGTTTTTGCTGATATTTTTGGCTTTCATGTGCAGAGGCATAACCAAGGTTAATTAATTCCCTGACAAATGTTAACCTGAGCTCACCTGCTCAGGTAAGGGCTGGTGACTGACATATAGGACAGCAATCTGCAGGGTGTGATTGGCAGCAACACAAACCTCCAGATGCCTGGAGAGAAATCTGCTTAATACTTCAGCGTGTCCTTCTTCCTCCCTTTTAATTATTTATAATTGACACATTCCCAGAGCCAGGGCTGAGCTGGTCACCAGCTGGTTCCTGGAGGAGTTGAGCTTTTAATCAGCTGGGTATTTCCAAGTGTATTTGTTTTCTGGAGGCTCCCTTGTTTTCCTGTATGCTTGTAGGCTGATAATGAAACAGAAGAGCTCTTCACCCGTGGGGTAGAGATGCCAGAGGGGCTGGAAATGTTTGGCCCTGCTCTGGGGGACTGGCTTGAACTCAGGGTACATGAGGCAGTTGTGGGCTTGCTTTATACATGGGCACCCCCAAAATAAATAGGCAAAGGGATTCTGGGAAGCCAAGTTCCTTCAGGTTGATGGGACAACTGGACAGTGTATGCTGAGCTGTGCGAGGTGGCTTCTCTGTCCCTAATCTGAGCTGCTGGGTCTTCCCTGCAGAGGAAATATTTTGACTTGACATGTTTTCTTAGGAGCTGTGTGTCCACTTTTCCTATTCCTGCCCTTCCCAGTGAGCAGGTGCACATCCCCACTCTGGCCTGTTTTGGGTGCTTCTCAGCAAAGTCATCATGGGATACTGATAAGGATTCAGGCTTCATTTCTCTTCCCTTTGCTTCATGTGCCAACAAACATCCTAACCCAAGGCAGAACAGCTGCCCTGGTCAGAGAGAGACCCCCTGCCAGATTTGGCTCTGACATGGGCTCCTTGCACCTGAGAGCAAAGTGCCTTGTTTCTTAGCTGGTACGTGTGAAGAGCTGCTTAATTTGCACCTCGTGTCTGAAGGGGATGGAAAGCAGCTCTGCCAGTAAAAATGTTGCTGCTGTAAAAACAGGGATTTGCTGTTGTCCAGGAGGAGCCAGAGAAGGGCCAGCCCTTGTTTGGGATGATGGATTTGGGGCACAGATCACAAACTGATGCTGAACCAAACCAAGCCTGATGTGAAAGATAAATGAGAGATTTCACAGGAGCTGCCGAGGAACTGGAGGGATGAAAAGGTTTGGTTGTTGGTGCTGCTTTAAGGAATGTACCTCGAAATGGGAAGCCATGAAACAGCCTTAATGTAGATCAAATGTGCAGGTCTCCTCTGCCTCTTAGCACAGCAGGTTGTCACAGAATGACTGCAGCTGCAAGTGATAAAATGGCCCTTCAGCAGCAATAATGATGGAAGAGGGAGATGAGAGGGAAGCTGTAACTCTTCCTTTGTTGGGTGTTTTATTCCTTGGATGTGTTTAGGGGAATGGGTCCCACTATGACTGTGATTGAAGGGGCAGATGGGGAGAGGAAGGAATGTGGCTGATTGGTGTGCCCCCTGGTTTCAAACCAGGCCTGCAGCAGTGCCAGGACATGGATCCCCACTTCCACCTTCCCTTCCCTTGCTTCTCCCAAAGTCTCCCAGCAAAGGTTTTCTTTCTGGCATGGATAAAAGTGCTTCTCTGCTGTCTTGTGACACGCTGAAGCTTGAGGTTTGGTTTTCAGAGCTGTATTTGGTGCTGAGGCCCTGGGACAGGTTGGGCAGAGAAGCTGTGGCTGCCCCATCCCTCGAAGTGTCCAAGGCCAGGTTGGACTGAGCTTGGAGCAACCTGGGCTAGTGGGAGGTGTCCCTGCCCATGGAACAAGATGGGCTTTAAGGTCCTTGCAACCCAAAGCATTCCATGATACGTTTTTAACATCCTGCTGCAGGAGGAGGTGCTCTGTAGGGACGTTTTGGGTTCAGGGCATTCCTGAGGATTCCCTGTCAGTGCACTGTGGAGTGAGTTGCATCACAGGCATGGAAGCTGGGTTTGTTCCACCTGCCTCTGAAGACACTGCAGGCAGGAGCAGTTCAATAAGTGCCCTAAGTGCATCCATTCCAATAACTCAGGGCATCCTGTGTTCCCACATCTTTTGTATTAACTAAAATGACTTTATTACAGAAATATCTATAGCCAGATGGGCAAGTTCATTTACTCGAGCTCAGACTCAGCATCTTCTGCGTTGGAGCAGTGGGATTGTTATATCCCTGGAAGGATCAGTGTTTGTGCAAGACATTCCTCTGGAGAAAAGCTTTGCTGGGGAAGCTGCTTTGTTCATTTGAAGTCCTGCCTTTGTGAAACCCTCATAAAATGTCTCAGATTGTACAGCTCTGCTAATTCCCTTCAAGGTTTCTGCGTGATCTTGGTTTTCCCAGATGGTTTGGCCAGTCTGGTGCTTGATGTGTGCACACATAGAAGGGGCTTTGTAAGCCTGAGAGTGTGGGTTTAATGTTTCCCTGCTGTTGTATGTTCCAGCTGAGCATTTTGGGTGTGGAAATACAACAAATCCAGGGGACTGACAGCAGCCTTTACCGATGGATTCTTTTATCTCTAGACCCAGTGGTGTCCATGCAACGTTTGTTTGGGGAATATGCTTCATTCTTCCACTGATTCAATTTTCCAGGTTCCTTCTTTTGATCCCCTGGAGGTATTTTTGACCGAATTAAACAATGTAGTTCTCCAAATAAGACATCAATAGACATAAATTCTCAGCATCCTTTGCTTATGCTACCTGCTTCGTGCTGCAGCAAATGCTTCCCTAAATAGCAGGTGATGCTCTGCAGTGGAAAATTCCCACTTGAAGGACTGCAGAGGTTTCTTCTGAATGGTCCCAGTGAACCTGGAGAAGTGTTTTTTCCCTGCCAAACCCTTGGATCTGCTATATTTCTGCTCTCTGTACTTCCCTTGAGGGCCTCTTAGGTCACCAGTTCTGACATAGAGTGAGAAAAACGGTGAGCAAGTGGAAGGCAGTGGGGATCCATGAAATACTTTAATTTTTTCCTTTTAATTCTTTGAAAGAATTATTTCCCCCCCTCCCCCTTAATTTGTAGAGGGAACTGTCATTGTGGTTACATTCCTCTATTCTTCAAATGGCTGGGAATAGAATCCACCACTCCACGTACTTACACACCTGGAAGTGATGGTAGGATTACAACAGGTGCAAAGCCAAGTGCTTGGGATCTCCAAACAACATGAATCCAGCTCCTCTGGGAAGGAGCCCCATCCCTGAAATAGGATTCCCTGTAACATCCCAAAAACTTGCAGGGAATGTCTTGCTAATCAACTTTTAAGTGCCAGGTGACTAAGCCCCCACCAGAAATTGGTATTTTGGGGAGTTGACCTGCAAATTACAATGATTTAGGAGCAGTTATGGATCTCTCCCATAAAACCCAAATTTTCTCCCTGTTCCGTTGTGGGTTTTTTTAATGTATAACACGCAGGCAGACGTGGCAGGTTTTTTCTCTAATTTGGAAAAAACCTGGAAGCTTCCCTTTGGAAAGACCTAAAAAACAAAAACCTTTTGAGGGAAAACAAACATTACGGTTCAAATAATTAATTATTCCTTGCTTTTAAGCTGATGAAAATGGTGTTTTAGAGTGAATATTGCTTTAGCTGCAAAGAAAAAAAAATCATTCTGGAAGCTGCAACTAATGGGAAAACAGTGTGAGTTTGCTTGGTTCTGGCTTAAATTTAGTCAGGGTGAGGAATGTTTGGTTGTGAACTGGGTTGGCACTGGGCAGGGTGCAGAGGAAATTAATTTGAATTTATTGAGAGTTGTTGCTTTGCATCCACCTTTCTGTACCTTACTCAGGTGATTGCACCTTCTGTACCTGAGGATCCGAGTCTCAGGTGCTCCTGTCTGGGTGTACAGGCATTTTTTCTCACTTCCCCTAAATCTGATCTGTTGAATTTTATCCTCCCAAAATTCCCTACCATTCCAAAATTGGGTGAAAAAACTTCAAATCTCGCTCTTCCCAAATCCTTTCTTACTTCCAATACTGTCTCTTCCCTTCCTGAAATTTCACATCACGTTTTTCAGATGATTAATGAGCTGCTGCAGAGGTGGCTCAGCACTCGAGAGATGACCCTGCAGATATCCAGGTGTATTTCCACCTCTCCTTCCCTGTATTTCTGAGGGTCCTGCATATGGAAACCCACCACCAGTTGCACAGGGGGAGGTTCAACATCTGCTGAACAAATCGGTGCTGTGAAATATATTGGAGCCAGCTGGGCACAGCAGAGCAAATCTCCATGGGATCTCTCTTCCAGGGGGAGGTTAATGTGGCTGGAGCCTTGGCTAATGTGAGCAGGGCACTGGGTGCCAGTTAGAGGGCTGAAATCTGATAAGGGCCTGCTGAAATCCGATAAGGGGCTTCTGTCAGCCCCACTCAGGGAGGAGGGAGGGACTGATGGCTTTGAAGGGGTGCAGATAAGAAGTGGCCTCCTGTCAAATAGAGCATGATTGATTACCCTCTGTCCTGGCTCCGGCTTGGGTAGCAGTGTCTAATGGGCTGCAGGCTCCCGGATCAGGTAGTGACATTCCTGTTGGGAGGTGGAAATGCCATGCCCAGTGCCATGCACGGCGAGGAGGAGAGAGGTTTGCTTTTGATTTTCACGCTGAGTGAGCTAAACCAAGAAATAAAACTCAGGCAGCTGGAGTGGCTGAACCCCCAGCTTTGCCTGGAGCCACCCAGGATTTGCCCTTGGAGAGATATTCAAGCAAACCAGGAGCTGAGCCAGTGCAGGGTTCAAGTTGGTTTGCTCGTGTTCAGTGCTGTACAAGTGCATTTTCCCTCTGCTTAGTCTGGGAGATCATAAACACGAAGTCATTACTTTGCCTCCCTTCACAGAAACATGAAGTTCTAGTCAAGATTTGGCTCAATTTTATTTTAAATCACTGTGGACTTTTTCAATTTCCTGGGGAAAACCTGTTCCTTTTGGCTGTCTGATATTGTTTCTCTTTTGAACATATTTAGAGGGGAAAGACCAGCTTTTTCTTTACCTGTTACAAATTGTGATTTAAAAATACCCTTTCTGTGCCCATTTTTCACTCCAGAACATGCTTTGTTGCAATTTAAACGTTGCTCTGTAGTATAAATATTTGGGATTCTCACCCCCTTTGTTCCTTACTATGAAATGGACACTTCTGGAGGTAAATTGGATAGGGAAAACGGGAGGTGATTGGAAAAGTGTGCTGCAAGATGGATGTAATTAAGTTTTCTTTGTCTCCTGCATGCAGGACAAGTCATGGATTAGGCTGTTTGATGGTGGGGAAATCCCTGCAGTGGGGTGAGTGGCCCTTGGCAGGGAATCTCCATCATGGAAGACTTGGAAAGCCAAGCAAACCCCTGAAAACTGAGAGAGTACTTATTTCCTTTAATGGGCTTAAAAACAGACTCTGGGGCAGTTTTCATCACTCTGCATCTTCAGGCTGAGATCTAATTCTGAAGTCTGGCTAAGAGAGGATGAAGAACATGAAAACAAAACCCCCTTGGGCAGTGTGGTTGGATGGGTGACGAAGATGATGGTCCAAAGTTCAGTCCCTCAGCAAGGGACAGCTGAGTGAGGGAGCAGAGCCTGTGTATGCTGATGGGCTTGACCAAACTCCTTCTCCCAGCAACTGGTTCATGGGTGTAAAACCAGCCACTCCCAGGTTTTCTGGGGTTCACAGCTTCCTCAGCTGCTTAAATAGCTTTTGAAGAGTGAAAATCCAATAGTTGCTGCCTCTCCAGATCAGGGGACATAGAGGGGACATTGGGGCCTGTCCAGGTAGGCCCATGAGGCTTCTCTTCTGTCTGCCTGGAACAGAAGAGGCTTTTGAAGGGGTGAAATTCCCACGAAGGACAGAGATGTTTATAGCTACAGTCAGCCTTCCTCCAGGGAAATCCTTTATTCCAGAAATCCAAATTGTAGCTACAGCTGTCTTTCTCCTCAGAAAACCTGTGGGCTGTGGGATGGCTCCCCTTTCAGAGTTTGCTTCCCCTGGAGTTTGTCTTCCTGAGGTCTCCCATCAAATCTGCATCTTCCCTTTTCCAGTGGAAAAAGGCTCCTTGTGCCCCCTGTTTGATTCCTCGCAGGCATGAGCCAGGTTACGTAGCTGGGGTTATATTAAAAAGGAGGGGGAAAAAAAGGTTGTTTTCTGAGAAAACTAAGAGAGGAACTGGTCATCTTCCTCTCCTTCCTGAAGTCAGGCAAGGCTTCGGGCACACGGGGTTTCTGAGAGCTGGCAAGGAGCGAGAGGCTCGCAAGTACAGTAAAATGAGTTTGCCATCAAAAGGCAACAAGTCTTATGCTCTGCCCCCGGCTGCTGACCTTTCCCTCTGGAATTCTCCCCTCTGACCTCGGAATCATTAATCCTGATGCTGCCAGATGACAGTAATCCATCATGGCCCCTGACAAGCCTCGCAGCCGCCTGTGAAAGGATCCGCTCGGCTTCGCCATCCGACCGTCCCATGATACTCGTTTTTCAGCCTTTCCTGTTTGGAGCACTGGGGGCTTCCAACGGAGACTTTATCGCCCCTGCTTTCCTCGGAGAGGGCTGGGGGAGGAGAGGGCAGGCAGAGCTGAGGAAACACTCACAGCCACGTCTTGCTCTGGAAAACACGGGCAATTTACAGGTCCAAACCCCACATGGTTCTCTGCCGGGTCTGGGGGATGTTACTTGGAGTAGTGGCCACAGGAAAGTATGGAAAGGAAATTATTCCATCTCCGTGCTCGAGTGAGAGAAGGATGGAAGTAGTTTCTCTTCTGTAGAAAGAAATTTTATGGGGCGGAAAACTAATTACAAGTTTTCTCGTAGTTGATAAATTGATATTCTATGCATAAACATATTTAGCTTAGTTTATACATGTATATTTCTATTAAAATATCTGTTAGGGGAGTTTAGTTTACAAATGAAATTTCAGGACACTGGTCTTGTTTAAAAGCAAACCTGAGGAAGAGAAGGTGTCAAGTGAGAGAAGGGTGGAAGTAGTTTCTCTTCTGTAGAAAGAAATTTTATGGGGCGGAAAACTAATTACAAGTTTTCTCGTAGTTGATAAATTGATATTCTATGCATAAACATATTTAGCTTAGTTTATACATGTATATTTCTATTAAAATATCTGTTAGGGGAGTTTAGTTTACAAATGAAATTTCAGGGCACTCTGGTCCTGTTTAAAAGCAAACCTGAGGAAGGGAAGGTGTCCAAGGGGTGAGGAGGTGGGGAGGTCAGGTCTTGGTGCTGTTCCTGCTCCAGGCTCCCTGGGAATGTTTAAGCCTTTATTTCCCACTGACGTACGTGATGTTTGTGCCTTTCACGGGAGCATTTGGATAAATACACTTTGTGTGTTTTTCCAACTGCTGAGCTGGGAGAATCTAAAGAAAAGTAAAGGTGTGTTTGGGATAAATGCAGTATATTAAAAAGTGGGTATTTCTTCATACTTCTGTATTAGCAGTTTGTTCACCTGAGGAGCTTTATCCATGACCTTCCCTTTTGCTCTCCATCTGGTCAGTGTTTCCCAGGAGAGCTGCATGAAAGTCCCTTCTGGACAAGTTAATGCTGTTCCCTAAATTGGATTGGGGAAAAGTGGGTGGCTTTGAGGGGCACCAACTTGCTGGAGCACTGAGGGGAGAGGAGCTTGATCCTGCTCCAGCAGCTTTAATTAATTAATTAACGAAAGGGGCGTTTTGGAGTGTAAAACCCAGCCCTGGCTCTTCCTAGAGACCTTGGAGACAAGTATTTTCCTGTTTTCCCTTTGGGTGTGACTTTGGTTGCTGTGGCTCAGCTGATGAATGATAACTTAAGGCTGGTAACATGATCGTGCTCTGCGGGTCTGATCTTAATCTGCAATAACACCCTGAGACAAAATGGAGGCTGGGGGAGGAAAAAGGAGCAAATTGAGGCTTTTGGGGAGGGACCAGCTGGGATGGATGGAGGCACAAGAGCGTTTAGAGGGTTTGGAAACATCTCCATCTCTGCTCCCTGAGGGAATTGTCACCTCTGAAATGCAGGAAGAGGATCTGCTGCAGCTTATTGTGGGCAGGGGAGAGGTTGTTTGGACAAGGCAAGGAGAAGAGGATGTGATAGATATAATATTATATAAACCTGATCAAGTGTTCCTGATGCTTTCTTACACTCTTAAGAGTTATAACTTTGGTGGGATTTTCAGCCCTTTAAAGCTGAAAAAATTCACCATTTTGTCCACCATCTCATTAACATGTGGGAATTGGCACCATGAGCTAATGCCTAAGGCTTCCAAAAGAAAAGAGAGGGGGGGAGAAAAAAATTCCACTTAGATGTGTAATGAGGACATCTGCAGAGCTGAGCTCCTTTTCACTGACCAGAATAAAACCCATTTATAAGGGCCATAAACTGCTGTGCTCCGGGGCATTAAGCGAATGGCTGGCTGAGGAGCAGTGGCACAAGCCTCCCCTGTGGATTGGGTATTGCATGATTGTCCATTACAGCCCTTCCCAGGCTTTCCTGTAAAGGCTGCTTGCTGACCATTGTGGGAGACAGGATACTGACCTCACATGGACAGCTCTTTGATCCAGGACAGTATTTCCTAGGCCAAATAAAAGGTTTGCTACATCAGCTTTTTCACAC
>VXBX01002691.1:21742-54731 GCA_013400415.1 Scytalopus superciliaris | reverse complement strand
CCCCCCCCACACACACACACCTTCTTCCTCTCTGTGCCTAAATCTCATTAGTTTGACCTTTAGCACTTGAGGAGCTGCTGAAGGGTCACTAACAAGTTAAAAATCAGATTTTTCTGTTCTGTTAACCCAAAAGATGACAAAACTGAGCAGGAAGGATAGAGCTGGTTGGTTCCCTGTCTGTCCTCAGGAGGTTTGGGCTCTAAAAGGTGCTGAGATGCTTGGTGCTCCTCACAGCTGCTGTGTAGCTTCATTAGGAAGTTAATGGGAGTGTGGTCAGGAAAAAGGAGTGGGAGGATGAAAACACTGTGAGCAGTGGGAAGAGCAGCCCTTTATTTACCTGTCAAGGTTGTAGCAAAAGGTTGTACGCTTTCTTGTGAGGGATGCTGGAGGTGTGGCAGGCAGAGATGCTCTCTAGTATCATTTATCCCTTTATTTTGCTGTTCCCAAGCAGTATAGGAGAGCACATCCTGGGGAATGGGGGAGCTGTACCCCACTGTAGAGTGGCTGGAGTTGCCTGGCTGCTCAGCCCCTTCCTGAGCACAACCAATACAGATTTTTATCCTCAGCTCATAAAACTGATTCCTCTGTGCCTCAGCCCCACGATTGAATAGTCCCAACTTCCCCTCTTTCTATTTTAGAAGTTGCTCATTGCTGTGGGGTTTTTATTGGTCTGATAATTGCTTTTGCCCACAGGAAAGGATTTTTCATGGAAAGGATGTGCCGTGTAGCTGCACTTCCCTGCCTCATTTACTTGCCCACTCAGAGGCCTCAAGCCGGGCTACAGGCAGAGCTCTTGAATTTCCTATGAGAAGGAAGGTTTCCTTGGCCTCCTTTTCTCCCTGACTCCATGCTCATTTCCCTGCAGGAACTCCCATCAACCGGATCCCCATCATGGCAAAGCAGATCCTGGATCTCTACATGCTCTACAAGCTGGTGACTGAAAAGGGCGGGCTGGTGGAAATCATCAACAAGAAGATCTGGCGGGAGATCACCAAAGGCCTTAACCTGCCCACCTCCATCACCAGTGCCGCGTTCACCCTGCGGACACAGTAAGTTGGGAAGGTCCCACAGCAGGGATGGAGCTGGGCCTGATCCCCTGCACTGCCCTCCTTTTTTCCCCCTGAGTTTAAAATCCTCAGGGCGTGGGGAGTCTTGTCTGTCTCTGGAGAGCGCTTGGCACAGGGAGGAAGGAGAGAGGGAGACAGGCTTCCTGATTTTAGGCATCGAGTATGAACCTGATGGTTTAACGGCTGTTAGCACTGGAAACTTGGAATTTGGCAGCTCCCTCGCTGTGAGGATTGCTTTTCTGGCCTGTAATACTCAATTAGGGAAGAAAGAAGGGAAATAAAATTGGAATAAGCAGAAGAACAAGAATGGTGAAAGTAAAATGCCTGTAAAATTTTGCAACGGGGCAAAGCTGTGCTTTAGCTGTGAAAAGGCTGGGCTCTGGGAATCTGCTCCCAGCTCTTGTGGTTTTCTTGGGAGTTATTAGAAACCTCTGAGTCCCAGAGAGAGAGAGAGAAGCTCTTGCCATTTGCCCAGCCTTTGGTACAACAGGCTGTTCCTGCAAACCTGTGTGCTAAAGTGATATGGTTTGGTGCTGCCCAGTACAAAGGACTTGGACAAGGGTAATTCCTCACATTTCCTTCCTTGAATTGCATGTTGTGGTCTGAAATCTTAGTTCTTAGAATTTTAGATTCTCAGTTGTAAAGGAATTGTGAAATCATAGAATTGGTTGGGTTGGAAAAGACCTCAGAGATCATCAAGTCCAGCCCTTGATCCAACACCACTCTGATCACCAGATCGTGGCACTCAGTGCCACGTCCAGTCTCAGTTTAAACACCTCCAGGGATGGTGAATCCACCACCTCTCTGGCCAGGCCATTCCAATGCCTGATCACTCTCTCTGTAAAAGATTTTTTTCTAATATCCAACTTAAATTTCCCCTGTCAGAGCTTAAGCCTCATGCCCCTTATCCTATTCCTGACTGCCTGGGAGAAGAGACCAATCCCCACCTGGCTATAACTTCCCTTCACAGAGAGTGATGAGGTCACCTTTAAGCCTCCTGATGATTCTTAGACAGTATTTTAGTTATAAAAAAGTTCTGGATGATTCTGCCTTATGGGTGTATTGATATATATTCACATATTTTCCTACAAACATTGAGTGAATTCAGGGTTTGGGCTTTGCTTCACATACAAACGCTTATTACAGCAGTGCTTGTGATAGGCAAATACCCCAGAGAACCTCAGGCTGAGATTCTTCTGTAGTCTGTAATTCCATGTTCTGCTGAGAAACTGCTGGAGTTTCCCTGTGCTCCCCTCTCCCCAGGTACATGAAGTACCTCTACGCCTACGAGTGTGAGAAGAAATCCCTCAGCTCCCCAGCGGAGCTTCAGGCTGCCATCGACGGGAACCGGCGGGAGGGCCGGCGGCCCAGCTACAGCTCCTCCTTGTTCAGCTACTCACCCACCGCCACGGGGCCTCCTTCCCTCCTGTCTCCCCCCAAAATCCGCTTCCCCATCATTGGCGTGGCACCGAGCAGCGGGACCAGCAACCCTCGAGTGTCTCCGGCAGCAGCCGTCAGAAAAGGTTACCCTTCTTTTACTTTTCCTCACACTTGGAGGCACTGAAACGGTTATTTTGCCATTTTGCACACTCAGGCTGGTTTGGATTTGAGATTAGTGGGATTTGGGTGGCTTGAAACGGCCTGCCCTGTGGTTTAAACCTTTGTGTGATGCGACGGCCAAAAATGGTGCAGAATGAGGCTTGTTCAAGCAAGAGTAAAAGCCATTTTATTCACTACTTGCTTATCTTTTTATACTATTTTTCTACTGCACACACACACACACACACAAACTACATGTCATTTGCCAAGCACACTTGTCCATCAGTCCCAAACCATCTTCTGATAGGTAGTCGACATCTCTCCTCATGCTGGCAAGTCCCAAAACATACTCTTGTTTTCCACAGTTGTTTTTCTCTTTCTTCAGCTTTCCCAGGCCTGGCCCAAGGACACAGGTGGTGTTTTGGACTCCTTTCCCAGGCCTACAGCAGCATCCTCTCAAAGCCAAAGCTGCCCATAGCCTGGCAGTCTCCCACAGGGTGAGGGGCTGAGTGACTCTCTCCTCCTTTTCTAGGTGATGGAGTGCCCTTGACTGTGTCTATGCCAAATCGTATTGCTGTGCCAGTGACCTTGAGTAGCCAGCAGGCAACTGTGGCAGCAAGAACAGCCACCCTGGAGCAGCTGAGGGAGAGGCTGGAGTCAGGAGAGCCTCCAGAGAAGAAGGTCTCTCGGATGACTGAGGAGGAGCAGCGACTTGTCCAGCAGGCTCTGCAGCGCAACCTGTTCAGCATGGCACGGCAGATCCCCATGAAGATCAAAATCAACGGCAAGGGTAAGCAGCAGAGGCAAAACACAGCCAAAAAGCCTTTGGAAACTGCAGCAGGGAGTGAAATGCTCCCAGTCTGGAATGTCAGACACACAGGACTCTGAGGGTGCCAGGCAGAGGCCACCTCAAGAAGATGTGAAAATGGAGCACAACAGCTGCAAAGCTGAACTGTGGCAATGTTTTGTTGAGCTTTCCTTAATTAATCCAGCCTTCATTCAGAAGGGCCTTTGCCATATTCACAAAGCTCTGCATCCAAGCTGATCAAACCCACCTGACACACCCAAAGAGACCCTTTCTCCAAGCTGGTGACCTCCTGTGTCCAGCACAGCGAGGTTGCTGCAGGGCTCAAGCTCTTCCAGCTCCACAGAACTTAGCACCCTGTTGATTGATCCTGGAAGTAACAGCTTGGTACAGGTCACCAGCTGCAGGAGACTGGGAGAGAGATGCCCAGCTTTTAGGTGGGGTGAGGAGGCCATAAAGACCTGGGTGTCTGCCCAGGGCCCTGTGTGTCCCAGGGCTTTTGGCAAGGCAGGTGATTTCTACCTGCACAGCCTCAGGGCAAAGAACTGCTGGCAAGGCTGGGTTAGGATATCACATCCAAGCAGCATTCATGGCCTGTGAAATGCTCTCCTGAAATGCTTTGGAAAAGAGAACTCAACCCTGGAAAGGTCAGTCATTGTAATCAGTACTGTGATAGAGGGGCTTCAAAAGTTGATTAATGCCCTGGCTCCCTTACCTGTCCTAGGGCTGCACCTCACCGGGCAGGCAAAGCCTCAGTCCCAACAGCTGCTTCCTCCAAACCTTTTGATCCATTAAAATTAAAGGCCTCAGCTCCCTACTAATTGTATATTTGGAAGAAGGCACAAGGCCAGGCAAGTTTGGCAAGGCTTAGAAGAAAGGGAAGAGGTGTTCTTGTTCTGGTCAGTGCTTTTTTTGAGATACTTTGCCAGAAACATACATGGAAAAGGGTCAAAGATTCCTCTGAAGCAGCAGCTGGGATTGAGGCTTTGCTGTTCCTGTCAGTTGTGCATCCACCTAAATGTCACATCAAAACTAAAACAGTGGATAAAAGGGAATACAGATTTTATCAAGTAATGTTCATTCCCTCTCATCTCGCTTCACTTTCAGCCTGAACTTCCTAAATCAAAATGCTGGGAACAATTTTAGTCCCTACAAATAGTAACAGGCTGAGCCTTGAGGATTCAGGGATAGTATTCCCACCTTTGTGAGCTGACTGGGGGCGAGGCTGTCCTGTCTTTTGTGCCCTAATTTTCCCAGCTGCACAGTCAAAATCATAATGTGCTTTTGAGAAGCACAGCATGAGGTTATCATGGCTTGATAACATTTATCTTTAATCTTAACAATGTGGAGTTTTTAGGGGGGTGGTGGCCTTACTGTCCTCAGTGGAGGAGCAGTCCCAAAATCCAGGATCACCATTATGGGGTGCTTAGGTTGGTGGTTCAGAAGCTTCTGGAAGAATCTGAGATTCAGCTCCCCGTCAGACATGACTGCAAACTCAACCCCTGCTCTGCATTGATACTTCAGAGCTGCCCATCGTCCTGCAGTCCAAGGATATAGGAAAAGGTCCCCAGATTTCCTGCGGAGTGGAGTGTTCCTGGGTTTTCTCCTCCCTCCAGTGGCCGCTGGAGCTACTGCAGTCCAAGCACACCGAGTCACAGGAGCTCCCTGGGGGGCTGAGAACTGGGCCTGTGCTCCCAACAACGGCCACAATCCAGCTGATTTAAATATGGTCTTGTCTCATGTGCTCTTTCTTGGGAGGAGAATGTTAATTTGGCCTCCAGGGACAGATTTCCAAATGCCAGTGGGCTCCCAGCCTCCCCTCAGCTCACACCAAAGCACTTTTACACACCTTTGTAGCCTTATCATAGAATCACAGGCTGGTTTGGGTTGGAAGAAACATTAAAGCTCATCTCATTCCACCCCCTGCCATGGCAGGGACACCTTTCACCATCCAACCTGGTCTTGAACACTTCCAGGGATGGGGCAGCCACAGCTTCTCTGGGCAACAGCAATAGCAGAACGTGGACATTATGTGGGGTCTTCCTCACCAAAGAGAGGATAAAAGGAGGGCTCACCTCAGGGGAGCACAGGGAATAAGGTAGTCACTCTCTAACTCTGCATCTGTTTTTTTTTCTGGAAGAAGACAAGCCTGACTCAGCAGCAGCACTGAACTTGTCACCCAACGGCATCGGGAGCATTAACATGTCGGTGGAGATCAACGGCACCACTTATGCTGGTGAGAAACCCCTCCTGGGAAGGGGGAGAGCCAGCCTGGGGGAGCAGAGTTGGCACAGGGAGGGGGTGGTGTGTTCCCAGGGGCTTGGCCTTACCAAACTGGGTGCTGGCTGAATCAGAAAGCACAGGAGGAGGTGATTTCTCTTCTTCTTTTTGGGCTTGGTATTTTTAAAATCTAAGGGAAGGGTCTTATGTGAAGATGTTAATAGGAAAGAGTATTATCCCTCGTCTCCTGAGGAGGGGCTTTATTCAGCATTTCCTCACCCATTTATGGCAAGCAGGAATTGTCTCCTGTACTATGCTCAAGCAGTTTTGCTTCTGCAGGTCACACCTGCACATCCTTGGGCAAATTCCAAGTGGGAGGCCTGGCTCTGCCATTCAGTGGAAGTTGCTTCTCTCCTCCAAAGGTGTAGAAGCCATTTGGGATCTGTTTTCTGTAAGGGCAACGACCCTGTGAGAGGCTGCCAAGACCAAGGGATCCCTTCCCCAATTAGCAATGACCTCTGGTCTGGCTCTGAGCCTGCTTGTTGTGCCCTGAGCCTCTCTCTCTTGGGACGGGGTCTTTGGGGCTGGATAACTTTCCCTTTGCTCTGTGTCCTGCCCTTCCCACTGCATCACCCTCTTCTCTTGCCTCCCAGGAGTGCTCTTTGCCCAGAAACCTGTTGTGCACCTCCTTGCCGGCTCCAGCACCCACAGCTCGTGCAGCAGCAGCAGCAGCTCCCACTGCTCCCCCAGCCCTACCTCATCCCGGGGAACCCCCAGCGTGGAGCCCTCCACCAGCTGGTCTCTCTGATGGGCGGCCCATTCCCTGTCTCACACTGGCCTCTGGCTCCCGGAGCAAGTCAGGAGGGAGTCACACAGATACCTCATCTCAAGGAACCTGCTTTTGTGGTTTGCCAGCGGCAAGATGATGATGATGATGATGATGATGATGATGATGATGAAACCTTTCCATGCCAGCAAGTTTTTCTTCATCATCTCTCTGTCTGGCCTTTTTTTTTTTTTTTTTTTTTCTTGGTTCTTCCCCATTCTTCCTCCCTTTTGCTCTTTGTTTTCTTCCTCCTCCTCCTCCCAGGGTTTGCTGTGTTCCTGTCAGGGGTGAGACACGGAGGGGGGGCACGCCTGGCGTTTTTCAATCAGGGATGGATAGGAACTTCGGGTTGAGACATGGCTGAGATGTCACCAAGGCAGGTGGAAAGAGCTGGAGTTGGGGCAGGGAAGCTTGGTTCTCCTTGAATCAGGAACCACCAAGAACTCTTCCCACCAACCAACTCTGTGTTTTGACAATCCTAAGAGCTGGCAGGGTGCCTTGCCGTGTCCTCCTGTGGCTTGTGCTGCAGAACAGGCAAACTGCTTGTTCCCTCCCTACTGTGTCCATATGTCCTTGTGAGCCTCCTTCCCCCTCTCCACGGTTTGGGCATGAGGGGAAGGATTTCCTTCCTCCCTGCCACATTAAAACCCTCTCCATCAGCTGCTTGGTTCTGATCCCTCCTGTTGCCTTCAGGCTATCAGCCAAATTTTAAATGCCCTTGAGCTTACCTGTTTCCCACGAGGAATTCATCCCACTGACCTTTACCCTGTGACACCCTGAGCTTCTTGTGGCTCCCCTGGTCCTCTGCCCCCATGACACTCTCACTTAGGTTGATCCAGGCCTTCCTGGAGTGACTTCCATCTCCTGAGGTGGCTTTCAGTAGCCCCTGGAATCTCCCCACATCTGTGTGCTGAAGAAATAGGAGGTGATCTCTGAAATCCAACTCTGGGGGGCCACAGCATGTGCATGGGTGTTGTGGTTAATGTTAGACATGGGGGGGTTTGTCTCTGAACAAACCCAGCCCCTTCAAACTGTACCTGAGTGGTGAAGTTTGCTCTCCTGGGGGAAGTGCAGAACAGGAAATCAAGCCCTTCCTTGCCCTTTCCCCTCAGACCTCCAGCTGGAAGCAAAGCTGGCCCTGACTCCATGAATCAGCTCCTGCTCAGGTGACCTCGTGCTGTCCCCTTCTCCTTCTGGCCTTTCCCCAGCCTGGAGAGCTGATCCAAGCTTCATCCCTCCTGCCCTGGTGACATCTTTCCCATACATCCTGCCCTGGTGATGTCCTTCTCATCCTCCAGGCCCAAGTCAGGTTTTTTTGAGCAGATGAAATACCTCAGATATGTACTTGTCGTTGGGTTGGTTTTGTTTGTTTTGGGTTGGTTTTTTTAACCTCTTCAGGAAGTATTGGCATATCTTATCGCTTGGTTTTTTAATATGTGGGTTTGCTGACATTGTGTTTGTTTGGGTTTGTTTGTTTTTATTTTTTTTTTTTTATTTTATTATTTTTAAATGTACCACCAAAGACAGAAAGTTAAAACAAGGCTGAGCAAAGCAGCAGTGGTTTCCCCATCGTTTAGGCCAGCAGGAGCCAAGGTCCAGCATCATCCCAGGACATGTGCATGACAGCAGGACCAGGTAGAGGCAGGAAAAGAGGGCAGGAGTGATGCTCACTTAGATTTGTCCTTCATCTTGGAGATGAGGGTATCTCCAAAGTCCCTCTGATTTTTCCAGGCTCCAAGATCTGTGCCTGTGTTGGTTATCCTGCTGCCTGACATCCTGAGGACTGTTTGGGAGCCAGAGGGTGGGAATGCACATGTGTTCAGATGGATGCTGCTCCGAGATGTCCCATCCAGCTGCTTTTAGTTGGAGTAGTACCCACCCTCTGGGCACGGGGAAGCTGGGCTGATCCCACAGGCCTCCACAGCATTTCATCCTTGCAGACTCCCAGAGGTTTTTCCAGACTCTGAGGCTCATTCAGATTAGTTTTTTCCCTTTTTTTTTTGTTTTCTTTTGGTTGGTTTTGGGTTTTTTTTATTTTATTTTATTAGGGGGTGGGGTTGGGGCTGTTTCCTCTGAGTGGGACTGGGGCACTTTTTGCTTTTCCTTGTGCTTTGCTCTCTGGCCCTGGGGAGCAGAGGTTGGTCTGGGGTGGGTTCTGTCTCACATGCTAACATTGTGTTTTCTTGCACAGAAAGGCACTCGAATCACTGAACTGCTTTGACACTACTAGAGTATTAATGTTTATAAGCTTTACTCAACCTAGACTGGAACTAGCCAGAACTAACAGATTGTTTTGTATCCAATTCAGGGAAAGAATCAGGTTGGGATGCGTAACAGATACCTCAGTTAAATAAGCTGCAACAATAAACTGGTCCTTTCTCAGTCCAGTGTGACAAGGACCATTCAGACTGTGAAGAGTTAACCCTTTCCCCTAAGCCTGGCTTTGATCCTGGCAGTCTGAGCTCCAGATCTCCTACTGAGCTGCCAGGCTTTGGGGACAGGGTTATGGAAACCAGCAGCAGAGCCGGGGAAGGCTGAGCGAGGGTGGTGAAATCACCCCCCCCTGCTCCATTTCATCGACTGTGTAGTACTCAGGGTTTGATGCTGCAAGTAGGACTGTTCCTGTGTGAAGTGCTCTGCTTTGCAGTGTTGCTCCATCCTCTCCCAACTCCACACCAGCCAAGGTTTTTGCAGCAAGCAGCCAAAAAAAAAAAAAAACCAGCCCCCCAGTTTGCTCCAGTGCAGCCTCCGTGCTCCTGTTTCCAGGGGGAGATTTGTCAGCTGGGAAAACCAAACCTGCTTCAGGCAGCTCCCAGTTGATGCTGGGAAGGCACAAAAACTGGGACAAGGAGGGGGAGGCTGTGTGTGCCTGCTTGGCTCCCAAAGTGAATGTGAACATGTCACACCAAGTCCTTTTGGCTGCTGCACGTGCATGTGTGTGTGTGTGTGTGTGTGTGCTCCAAAGGGATTGGGATCAGATGTTCTCTCCAAACAGCTGCAGCAGCCTTGCTACTAGTTTTCTTACCTATTTAAAAAAAAATAAAATAAGTAAATAAAAACAAATGTGATAGCCTAGGCGGTGGATAAATACCTCAACGTCTCCTTCCAACAAGTGTCTGTATATGTTGTTGTTGGGTTTTTTCTATCTTACAGGTTATCTGAATGTTTATATTCCAATAAACTTCTACCTCTTCACACTGTGACCCCCAAGGCTGTTTTGTGCCCCTGGCTGTCTCCCTGAATTTAAACATTTCCTTTTTTTTTGGCCTGGGAAAGGTATTCCCAGAGGCTGGGTCAGCCTAGCTGAGGTCCGGATCCTTGCAGGGGCCTTGGGTTTTCAGTTTGAAGCTGGCCTGGTGGGATGTTTTTAGAGACAGGGGCTAAGAATGAACTGGATCCTTCTTGGGCTGGAATGATGGAGCTTTCAGGTTGGACACTGACAGAAACCATGTGGGATCTCCCTTGCCAGGTGTTGTTGAAGCTGCTGTACCTGCTCCATGTCCCTTACCCAGGCTGGAGCAGGAGCCTGCCTCCCAAATCTCTCCCCTGTGATCACCTCCTCCCCACAAAAAGGACATCCAATGCTTCCTGCCAGTTCTGCTGTTTGCATGGCACCTGATGCTTTTTTTCCAGTCCTTGACCCAGTTTGGCAGTGGGAGAGAAACTGGTTTCCAGTTCCTTTTGTAACCAGCTTTTCTGATGCTCCATATCTGCATTTATTTTGGCTGGGCGGGGGGGGCATTTGTGTCAGCTGGGTCCTGGGAAGGGGATGGAACCCACAACCTTCCTCATCCTCCCACCAAACTCACCTCATGGAATTGGGAACCTCTCCCCTTCTGCCTGCCCCCTCCATCAGCACCTGGCTGCAGGTGAGCCCCCCTCCCCAGCAGTGAGAGGGGCAGCCTCACTGGGCTCTGGTCCCAGCCTATCCCAGCAGCAGGCAGGTGAAGGCAGAGCCTTTCCCACCACTGAGTTTGGTTTTTCCCATCTCCAGCCTGAAGAAGAGCTGAGAAGACTTCAGGACTCACTCGCCCTCCCCTCTCTCTGATGCCTGAAGCAGGTCAGGGTGGGGTCTGGCAATGAGGGTTGTGTGTGTTGCCATGGTGTTGAACCACCTGCAGCCTTAGGGTCAGAGGGGGGAAAGTGTGGGCTGAAGACATCTTCCCTGCATCCAGGGGTGCTCAGACACCTGGTCTCAGGTGACAAGGGGCTCCATGGTGGCCACCATGATCCAGGACAGCCCTGTTACCTGCTTGGTGCAGCACGTCCTGGCACAGGATCATCCATCTCAGCTGCCCCAGCAGCCTTTACTGGGCACCCCAAGAGGTTCAGTGCACTTTCCCATTCCCCCCTAGCCCTGCAAACCCCTGTGTGTCCATACACCTGGGGTGGGCACATTCCAGCCCTTCCAACTCACTCTCCCAGAGCTGGACAGCTGCAGGCATTGGCAGGTGTTGTTTGAACTGGGATATCCTTCTGGCAAGTTCACATCCCAGCCCCCTTCCCTCCATGCCTTTCTAAATTCCTGAACAAACAACACAGAGCTGAGAAGAGCCCAGCATGGATTAGGGCACCTGGGCAGTGAAGCCCAGCCCTGTGGGGTGAGACAATGCCTGCTTTTCTCCTTTGCCTCCTGTCCTTTTATGGAACCCACCTCAGCCTCTGGTACAGCTTTGCCCAGGTCCTGTTCCCCTTAATCCCTCCCTCAAGGGAGGCAAAGCCAGGGAGGTTTTTTCCCAGCATGACTATGCAGATGCCACCTCTGAAAACCATGTTTCCTGAGGAACTTCAGTCCTGATATCCAGGAGTTTGGTTTCCTGCACCCTAAATGTCCAAAGTGCCAGGGAGGCTGCAAACCCCACAGGCATCCCTGCCAGGAGGGGTAAAGCCCATCTCAGTGCCCACAGGGTATCAGTCCTCTGGGGACATCAGGGGGAGGAGGTTCCACTGCTACTTTGAACCCAGCCTGGGCACCCAAATCCCTCCTGGTAGGTGCTTCTTCTCTCCTCCATGCCCTTTGTGCCCCCCAGCAAGTGGAGGGACATGTGCAGCCAGGGACCACTGCAGTCAGCGTGGTGCCACCAGATCCAGCCCAGCACCCCCAGCTCCTGATCCTGCCCAGGACTCAGGTGCCCACAGCAGTGAGCCAAGTGGCATCTGCAAGCTGTGGAGAGATGAGGTCTCACCCACACATCACTGTGGGAGAAGTCTGGTCTCTAACTCCAGGGCTGGAGATCAGTGCTGGTCGGCACAACTCCATCCTGAACAGCTCTGGAGGAGACAGAGACACTGAGAAGAGGAGCCTTTCTCTGTCCTGTCCACCATCACCACCTCAGTGCCTACACCCAGAACCTTGGCCACTGCAGGAGATGGGTGGGAAGATCACCCAACATTTCATCCGCTGTCCCTCCCAACCCTCCATCACCAGCTCACCCTTCCCATTCAGCTCCCACTTGAGAGAGGAGCCACAAGGACATGCTGGTATCACCTGGGTGGGAAAGGTGTCCACTGGCAGTTTTAGTTAATTGCTGGCCCAAACAAGGTTAAGTAAATAAAGGAGTCACCATGGCAAGGGCTGTCACTGTGGGCATCATCGTGGTGAGGATGACCATGGCGAGGAAGGTGAGGGCTGTCACTGTGGGCATCATCATGGTGAGGATGACCATGGCGAGGAAGGTGAGGGCTGTCACTGTGGGCATCATCATGGTGAGGATGACCATGGCGAGGAAGGCCTGCAGTGAGGTAATCCATGCTGAGGAAGGCCACGGTGAAGCAGACCGTGCTGAGGAAGAGGATGGCCATAGGAAAGGCGACCTGTGGGGAGGCAGACTGTGAGGAGAAACACCCTGTGGGGAGGGCAGGCTGTGCGGACGGTGAGGATGACCACGGTGAGGGTGAGGTTGGCCCCGATGACCACAGCGGGGGAAGCCGCGCTGAGGGTGAGGATGGCTGCGGTGAGGAAGGCCACGGAGGGCCGTGAGGCGCCGCAGCCCAGCCAAAGGTCCCGCAGCGCCCTCTGGGGCGGGTTTAACCTCGGTCCCCTCCCTTTAGGGCGGGTTTAACCCTGTCCCGTCCCTTTGGGGCNGTCCCGTCCCTTTAGGGCGGGTTTAACCCTGTCCCGTCCCTTTGGGGCGGGTTTAACCCGGTCCCGTCCCTCTGGGGCGGGTTTAACCCCGGTGCNACACACACAGACACGGGATGGGGCGGGCCCGGCCGGTAACGGCCCCGCTGCCCACACGGGCCCCGCAGGCCGGGGGGCGCCCCGGGCCGAGCCCCCCTCACGGAGCCCCGGGAACCCTCCTGTCCCCGCAGATGCACCACTGCAGGAGGTTCCGGCCCCCGGAGCAGGAGGGCGAGCTGGGGCACAGGTGGAAGCGGAGGCGGTCCCGGAGCAGGGAGTACGAGGGCAGGCTGCGCTGCCCGCCCCGCAGGGAGCTCCCCCGGCGGTCGCGATCCAGGAGGTAGGAGCCAATAAACCCCTTGCTCTGGTCCCGCTGCGGGCTCATCTCCTGGCAGCAGAGCGGCTTTTTAAACCCTGCAAATCCCGCGGATGAAAGTGAAGGGCTTACTCCTGTGTGTGTATGTCCCTCTCTCTCTCCCTCCCTCCCTTCCCTGCCACGCTTCCCAAAGACATGGCTTTAATATTAACAAGCAGCCCGCCCTTGGGATCGCGTTTCCCTGCTGTGGAGGCTTTAAAGCCTCTCTCCCCGCAACCCACTGCCTTCTGACAGGATTAAAATGAGATTTAAACTAAGACCACCCCTCCCTCGCCTCAGAAAGGATCCGACCCCTAACCCGTCTCTCCTGCTTTTGGTTCTGGATTTTACCCTCGATCCTTTTTATTTTTTTTGTTCAGCGTTTCCACAGGGACAATTAGGTGCTGGAAGTAGGATAAGAGGAGAGTTCTGGAATAGAGGCAGGAGCCGTGTCACAGCGTGCCACCAGAATAGGCTCTCGGTACTGGGGCTGCGGGGGTTCCACTGGTTGGACTGGGCAGGTGCAGCCAGGCTGGAGCTGAGCTTGACTTTAAATGTCCTCTAGATCAGTTCCTCTCCTCAGCCTGGCTTTTGTTTACCTGAAGGGAGCAGATTGTGAAACACGACTGGGTCGTGCTTTTCTGTTTTTTCGTCTAATGGGTAATTTGGGACAGATTTGGATGGAAATAGGCTTTTATTGGGTGAAAACGGTCTTATCCCTCAGTTTCAGACTCAGCCTCTCAGGTCTTCTCTGGTTTTGAGTCCTTCACATTGTTATTCTGTTTCCCGTGTGTGTCCAAAGCACACACTGAAGTTTCACCAAGGTGTGTTCAGATGGATGTTGGAGCTGCAGGGTTTGTGTTTTGGGTAGTTTAGCAAGGACAGAGAGCCACTGCTGCCTTGGCGTGGGCTGGAGTTTTACTCTGGATCCACGCTGAGGTCACTCCCCATACTCAAACCTGTGTCCTATTAAGCTATCAGTGAGGGGAGCTCATTGTTGACAGGGCAGAGAGGTGCAAATAGCAAAAGTTCCTGTTTCCAGGCTGAAGGTCTTGGTTAGCCAGGCCACTGCAGGGTGGCAGCACTGACCTGGCCTGGCACATACCCAGGGTTATTTTGGGAAGCCAGTGCACTACTTTTATGTCAGAGTTACAACATCTTTTACCTAAAACACAGCTTCTTTCTCAATGAAGTGTGAAGCAAGACTCCAAGTGAGATCTGGTTAGTTAGACCATCTGGGGTGGAGGAGGCAGTTGTGCTGTGGGGGACGGAAGCAGGAAGGGCTGCTCTCAGCATTGATGTGCCCACATTGTACCCAAAACCCTGTGTGTGATTCCTCTGTGTAAATACTCACACAGGTGAGCTTTGTCTGAGGACTTCAGGCCCTTTCTGATGTAGAGATGAGCTTGGCTAAAAGTTTCCTTACATGTTGGGAGGTTGCTGCTAGAGGGGCAGGAGCTTTGCTACACTATGGAGAGCAGATTTTCTTTCTGGCTCTTTCTAATGATCTGCGGAGCTGGTGTGTGTGTGCATGTGCCAACGACTTGGTGTTTTGGGACCTCCAGTCCCCTCCCTGAGGTGACAACTAGAGCCCTACTACAGGGTTTAGTTCTCATTTATTTAACAACTAATGAGGGACCTTCCTGAGGGAGGAGGAACGATGACAAACACTTGTGTGTGGTGGCAGAGGTGGCTCAGGTGGGGTGGAATTGTAGAATCCCAGAATGGTTTGGGCTGAAGGGACCTTAAAGCTCATCCAGTTCCACCCCCTGCCATGGCCAGACACCTTCCACTGGCCCAGGTTGCTCCAGGTTCCTTTCAGCTTGGCCTTGAATACAAGGTAGGCAGCTCAGATGGAGCTCTCAGAGGGTGGTTTCCCCAGCTCCATGGAATGTGGGAATGCCACACTTTTCTCTCACAAACCTCCTTAGTGGTCGGCATTTGAGGCACAGCAGAGGGTTTGAAGTTCCTGCCACAGGGAGTAGGGAGCAGGAGGACTTCTCTCTGGTGACCAAGTGAGAGGACCTGAGGGTATGGCAGAGACCTGTTTTGGGGGGGTTAGGTTGGATAGGAGGGCAAGGCTCTTCCCTCAGAGTGTGGTTGGGCACTGGAACAGGCTCCCTAGGGAAGCGGTTATGGCCCTGAGCCTGCCAGACCTCAAGGACCATTTGCTCTCAGGTTCACAGTGTGACTCTTGGAGTGTCCTTTGCAGGGCCAGGAGTTTCTCACTGATCCTTGTGGGTCCCTTCCAACTCAGGATATTCTGTGACCAGTTTCAGCAGGACCCAGCCTTCCATGCCTTTCCAGGCTCCCAACAGAGCGTTGTTGTTTGTGCCGCAGCCATGAGAGGATGCCTTACCACAGGAGGTGCCGGCGGGACAGCGACGCCTACAGGTTTGAAGAGCGAAGCCCGTCCTTTGGCGAGGATTATTACTCGGCCCGCCCGCGGACCTGGCGGCGCTCCAGGGGCAGAGACCAGCACCGTCCAAAGAGATACCAGCACCACTGCCGCAAACGCAGGAGCAGGTCTTGTAGCAGCACCTCCTCGGTGAGTAGCATCCACAGCGAGCTCGGGAATGGTCAGGGTTTAACTTGTCTTGCCTCCTTTCAGCTCCGAACACTCTTGGGTGAGTAACTCAAATCCTGTTTCTGTGTTTGTTTTCATTCCGTGGAATGTAAAGTCCCAAATCTGTGTCGTGTTAAGGGGGGAGTGTTTGTAGCTATTGATTTTTTTTTTTTTTCCACTAGTTCAGCCCCTGTAGCCTTAATACGTGAGGGAACTAAGCTGTGTTCTTTACAGAGAAGGGATCAGAGAGAGCTTCCAGTGGCACCCACTTGATGGGCTGATGAGGGCAAGCCTTGGCTGCAGGCCAGCCCTGCTCCCAGGGATCTGTATGGCTCAGGTTTATCCATGGCCAGGGCTTTACTGCTGCCTACAGCTGCTGCTGCTCAGGGGGGTTTGATGTGCAGTGTTCCTTGGTTTGACTTTGTGCCAGGATCACCTTCTGGGTGGGATCCATCAGCCCAGGTCTCCAGAGTTGTTACTAACCCCTGCCAGCACTCAGAGAGAGGCTCCCCACCTTCTGAGGATGTGCATGTGTCCTCTTCTGCTGTTTCCATTTGGGTTTCAGCTTCTTTGTAACCTTAACCCTGAAATGGAGCATTCCTTCCAAGGGCTACCAGGGAATATTTGGAGCTGGGGGGGGAGGTTGCTCCCAGGAATATCCTGGAAGTGGTGTGAGGTATCAGACTAAGTGCTTCACTGCTCCTCTCCACCTCTCACTTTAAATGTTATCACAACAAAATGACCGAGTCTGATCCCAGCAGCTGGATAATCTGCATGGCTGGGAATTCCTGAACTTCTCCTTTTCATTTCTTTCCAGTTGAATTTTTAATTTTAGTTTGAGAGAGAGCCAGGGCTGTGATGTTAACACTGCAGTGTGGGGTGTGCACAATGGTGATGGTGTGCAGGTTTGGGCTGGCACATGCACAGTCCTCTGAAGCCTCACAGCTGTCCCAACTCTCCTCTCTACCTTCTCCTCCATTTCAGCTGATTTTTTGGGGGAGTTTTGATCCTACCTCATTATTTTGGACCAGCTGCAGGGGCAAGTGGCACAGAAGAGAAGCCCACTAGAAGCTTGGGCATGAAAATGTCGAGGTTTTCATTAATTTCCTTGGCTGTAGAGACTGTTACTATTTTTAAGGCTGACAAGAACAAGATGAGGAATTAGGGCAGCTCGTTTCATGGACCCTGGGTCCTTGCAGGAGTGTTTGGCTGGTTTTCCAGTAGAAGCTTACAGTAGCAGTGGGTGACTGTGACCTTGGAGCTTGCCTGAAGTGTTCCCCAGGGATTAATTTACCTGTCTTCTTGTCACAGTTTTCCCAGTTTTAAAATGGCACCCCAAGGCTGACATGCCCCACCAGGTCCGTGCACAGCCAGCTGGGTGCACGGATTTAGGATCAATGTGGTAGTTGGTTCTGCCAGGATGGGAAGGGCTGATTCACAGCTGGAGCAGGACACTGGTCTGGGGGAGCTGGAGATGGATTAGCAGAGGTACAAAGAGCAGGATGCACAGAGGGATAACTGCTACTCTGGCTTCTACTGGACAGCCTGTCCAAACCGAGCACTCATCATGCTTGCCCGCAGAGAAATGACATTCTTCTGGCAAAGCCCTCCTTCTCCTCCTGCCTCTGGCAGCATCCTCCAGTGCTGCAGAGGGAGCTCCTCCTCTGTGGGGAATGGTGGTGCCACAGCAAGCCACCTTCACACTGGAGCTTCCCGGCTGCTGCTTCCCTTCCCAGAAGAGAGGGGGGCACATTCCCCTGCCCGAGAGGCACGTAGCTAACGAGAGAGTTTTCTTTACATACCTGTAGCTGTTGATGACTTTTCTGTTTTGAAGTTAGTTTGTGTCTTGACGTGTCCCTTGCAATATCCCTATCGTTATATATGCTGTGTGCCTTATGAAATGCTGGCATCTGGGAAACCCAACCAACCAACGCACCATCGTCTCTCCACCTTTGAATGACAACACAAAATGCCGTCTCGGGGGGCGGTGTGTGCAGAGAAGCCAACAGAGCAGTAAGCGCAGCAGGAGCGTGGAAGATGACAAGGAAGGCCACCTGGTGTGCAGGATCGGCGATTGGCTTCAAGAGCGATGTACAGCCACCTTTCGTAAAACTTTACCTCTCTACTTTTATCCCCCGTGTTAGACCAGATCTCTCTATTGTACTGGAGGGGTCTCTATACTGTTTTATTTACTGGCCAGTAACTTGCCTGAGGCAGAACGTAGACGCTTGAGTTTTAAAGAGTGTAGCAGCGAGAGACATTTTTATTTCGTTTGCTTTGACCGTGTTATTGCTGTGAAATTTGCAGGAGCTCTGCCCTCGCCAAGCCCCCCGAGGTTCACATCTGCTCCTGTTTTCTCTCCTAGATGAAATTGTCGGCAGCCTCGGTGAGGGCACTTTTGGCAAAGTGGTAGAGTGTGTGGACCATGCCAGGTGGGCATCTTTCCCTCCTAGGTAACTCATCTGTCCCTTGTGAATCAAGCCCGGGTTGTCACAGGTGTGGCAGCTCTGCCTGGGCTCCGGGGCATAAAACTTGTCACCTTCCATGTGTTGCCACAGTAGAAATGGTTTCTTAGAGCAAGTGGAAGGGCTCATACCTCAGCCTCCTGAATTTGCAGGCTTAAGGGAAGCAGAGTGGGTTTGTTCAGTGGCACAGGTTCATAGAACAGAAAATCCTGAGTTGGAAGAAACCCAAAAGGATCACTGAGTCCTGCACAGGACACCCTCAACAATCCCACCATGTCCCTGAGACCACTGTCCAAACACTCCTTGAGCTCTGGCAGCCTCAGGGCCATGACCACTGCCCTGGGGAGCCCGTTCAGTGCCCGCTACCCTCTGGGGTAAGAACCTTTTCCTAATACCCAACCTAATCCCCCTGGGCTCCAGCTGCTGAAGTGTTGCAGTGAGAGGCAGGCCCTACCCAGCGGCCTTTTAATCTCCAGGGCACTTCTCTACTATGTTTTTTAACCTCCTCTGTGATTACGTTTGGCTGTTGTCTCTTTCTGACCTTTGGTCTGGCTCTGAGCCATGGGGGTCAGCTTGCTGTGGGAGCTGCTGGGCTCTCCTGCCTCCATGGGAACCTCTGGCATGGCTGGAACAGGGAGGTGGCTGCTGGAGTTGCAGTGACATTGGGGACTGCTGTGTCAGGAATATTTCTCTAGAGTGTTTCCCAGTAGTAACAATTTGTTTCATATTAACTACTGCCAAGCAGCATAAATCTTTGACAGAGCTTTGTTAGGACAAATGACACATGAAAACGTGACTGGAGTAACTGGGATGCACCTTCTCCCTGTGGGCAGAGGATGTGTGGACACAGGTTTTTCCTCTGATTCCATCTGTCTGTCTCTTCCCTTACAGAGGCAAGTCACAGGTAGCACTGAAAATCATAAAAAACGTTGGGAAATACCGAGAAGCAGCCAGGCTGGAAATCAACGTCCTGAAAAAAATCAAAGAGAAGGACAAGGAGAACAAATTGTAAGTTCCTCCAAGACCCCTGGCTAGTCAGTCCCACATCCTTGCACCTGAGATACCCAAAGAAACATGGGGCTCAGGATGTGAGGGGGGAACTGGTCTCGTTCCTCTGCTGCCTTGTCCCAGTGGAATTGGGGAGCTCTGTCTAAGGGTGGCTTAGCAGGAAGGAGGTGGATTGCCCTTCAGTCAGCTGGCTTGGAGCTCTGCTCATCAACCACTTCTCAAGTGGGCAGGAGCAGGGAGAATGACTGTCCTGTGGATCCCTGAAGGATGGTGTCCAGGTTTAACAAGACAAAATGCCTGCTAAAGGGGTAAAAGATGGAAAAATCCTCCCACCAAAGTTATTATTTCAAACCTAAGAGGCTCCGGGCACAAAGCGTAGAAAAGGGAAATAAAAGAACTACATATAAAAACCGAAAAAACATAACGAACAGCACCATAACCAAAACTTTTGAGTCAAGTGCTGTTTTCCCTTCGGCGCAGTTACAGCTACAAACAGCAGGGGCCGCGCTCCGGCGAGGCTGGCTCTGGGTCTGACTGACTCGGAGCTGAGACGGATCCCAGAGCTCGCCTGGGGGCGGCGGCCACACAGCTGGGCTGGCACCCTCCCTGTGGGCCTTTTCCCGAGGCGGCGGGGAGGGTGGAAATTCCTCTGCAGGTGGCCCTGGTCCCTCGATGAGTCCTGGGGCAAATCCAGGCAGTGGTGGTTGTCATCAAGGGAAACAACCCAGGAAGCTGGGACCTCTCCTGGAGGTGCTGCCAGGCCCAGCCCAGAAGGGTGAGGGTAGCAGAAAAGAAGAATGCAGTGGAACCCTCTCTTACCACCTCCTGAGCAGGGGAGGGATAAAAAAAAGTGAAGTTAAAAGTTTTTTGACCTCTTCCTTGCCATCACTTTGTAATACAAAGCTATTAGCTAATCCTCTGGTTTAGGCTTTAGATAGTTAGCTGGGGACTCAGCTCCTGCAGGCAGGGCTCCTGCACCTGAGCTCCAACAAACCACCTCGTTTTGGCACCCAATCCCCAAAACGCTGTGTTGGCAAGGGAATAAAAATTCCATGAAAGATTTGGAGGCTCTAACAGATGGTTAATCCTTGTCTCTCTCTCTCTCTCCCTCTCCCTGCACAGCCTGTGTGTCCTGATGTCAGACTGGTTCAACTTCCACGGCCACATGTGCATTGCCTTTGAGCTTCTGGGCAAGAACACGTTTGAGTTCCTGAAGGAGAACAACTTCCAGCCATACCCTCTCCCGCAGATCCGGCACATGGCCTACCAGCTCTGCCATGCCCTGAGATGTAAGTCACCCAGGGAGGAGCTGAGGAGGAGCTGCCTTGGCACTTGGATGGATAAAGCAGTGGGAGTGCTTCTCTCTGGTTCTGACAGCCATTTTTCCCTCTGTCCTCTTCCCCCTGTGCAGTTCTGCATGACAACCAGCTGACTCACACCGACCTCAAGCCAGAAAACATCTTGTTTGTCAACTCAGATTTTGACACTCTGTACAACGAGAATAAGGTGAGTTATGCCCAAAGGAGCAGGGAATACATCAGGAATAGCCCGCCTTTCCCTCCCTCCCCTACAGAAATTGGATCTTCCCTGCTCCCTACAGGCCTTAAGAGCCTTTTAGTGGGAACAAACTGGAAGTGAGGCCTCTTCTTTCTCCCGTGTCTTCTAAAAGCCTTCACTGGCCCCAGTCCCTGCCGTGGAGCGTTCAGTGGTTTTCCTCACACCGATCTGAGGTGTGGAGAGCTCGGAGCTCCCACAGTTAAACCCCCTCTGCTGAGCGGTGCACACGTGGCAGTTACAGGGGCAGAGGGTCCCTCTTCTCGGAGCCTGCTCCTGACTTGTGTCCCTCCTGCAGAGCTGTGAGGAGAAATCCATCCGGAACACGAGCATCCGCGTGGCCGACTTCGGGAGCGCCACCTTTGATCACGAGCACCACACCACCATCGTGGCTACCCGGCACTACCGTCCCCCAGAAGTGATTCTGGGTGAGAACTGCTGCGTTTTGGGGAGTCCCAGGGGGGCAGAGTGGAGCAGTTGTGCCAGGATGTGAGGAGCCCCTCCAATCCTTGGATAGATAACTTCTAGGCCTGTCTTGGTGGGATCTCCGTAGCTCCAGCAAGGGGGCTGGTAGAAACCTTGGTGGGGTTTGTTGAGAGCATGGAGTTAATTTGATTTTCTTTGCAGAGCTGGGCTGGGCACAGCCATGTGATGTCTGGAGCACTGGCTGCATTCTGTTTGAGTATTACCGCGGCTTCACACTCTTCCAGGTAGGATTCTTGTTCCATAAGTCTGAGCCACTTTGGACATTAAGGATTCTTAAGTGAAGGGGAGGGAAAATGCAGATCAGGCACTAAAAATCAGAAGCTGAGTGTGAAAATGAGCCCAGAACTGAGAGTTTGAGGATTTGTGCCTTGCTGGAAGGGACAGGGTTCAGATCACTTCTGGATTCAGGTAATTTTTATTCCCTAAAAAAAAGGGAAAATCAAGACAGGAAGAGAGAGACAGGACCTGTAGCATTCCTGATGGAGGCTTGTCTCTTCCTTGGGTGACAGACCTTTTGTCATTGGCTGTCCAAGCTCAGAGTTAACCCACCATTGCTCTGTTCCTTTGCAGACTCATGAGAATCGAGAGCATCTTGTCATGATGGAAAAAATCCTTGGGCCACTTCCCTCTCACATGGTCCACAAAACCCGGTAAGAGCCTATTCCTGACCTCAGCCCAGGCCCCTGGCTGTGGCTCAGGACTCAGGACAGGAATTTTTTGTGCTCACCTAGATGGGTATAACCATGGGAGACACCCTCCCTCACTGACTGTCCCCCTCCCTTTGCAGGAAGCAGAAATACTTCCACAATGGCAACCTGGTATGGGATGAGAGCACGTCTGATGGGAGATACGTCCAGGAGAACTGCAAGCCCCTACGGGTAGGTGCTGCTCCCTCCCCCAGAGCGGGGTGCAGCCCTTGGGGATGGGAACTACACGTGGTAACTGGTCTTTATGGAGCCCCAAACTCTCATCTTGCAGTCATGTTGGCCTGGCTGAGGCAGGATGGGTGCTGGGGGAGTGGAGGGATGGGAGACAGCCATGGGTTGAGTCCCCCTCTGTACCCCCCACCCTTCCCTTTCAGACATACATGCTGCACGACTCGCTGGAGCACGCCCAGCTCTTCGACCTGATGAGGAGGATGTTGGAGTTTGACCCTTCCCAGAGGATCACGTTCTCAGAAGCCCTCCTGCATCCCTTCTTTGCTGGCCTCTCTGCAGAGGAAAGGATGCTGTGTGGGCGAGGCACGAGCCGGGACCTGAGCAGATGACAGCAGGGATCTGTACCCAGGGATCAGCCTGGCCTCTGCAGCTCAGCCCCCCTCTGCTCCCCACAATCCAGAGGGGCTGGGGCACTGCCATAAGGACCCTGCAGAGCGGAGAGGGAAGGAAAGCTCCAGCAGAAAGCACAGATTTGTCTATTTATATGTTGTAAAGTTAAAATAAAGTGTTTCTTATTGTTTGATACTTCCCTTGTAGGCCAAATGTAGGGTTGTATTGCTCCCAGCTCTGCCTTTTCTGCAAGGGGAGATGGTGAAACATGAACTGGAATCATTGAGGGTGAGTAGTTCTAGGGTCAGAGCAGACAAATAAATAGCTGCACACACTAGCACACATGCATGAATAGTTGCACTTTATTTCAGGGTGTCCCCTGTAGTGGCAGAAACTGGTCATTACAAATATTAGGTCACAAATGGATTATCAAGCAGTGCCACAGCACAGTGATCTTCATGTGTCTGTGCCCAGAGCAGCACTCTGGTGCAGTTCCTATGATGATGGGTCAGGTTGGGAATAGAAACTATCCCAAACACAGCTGGACAAAGTGTTCCATTCTTTGAATTAACTCTGGCAAGGTGGGAGACAGGGGTGAAGAAGGGTCTTCAGGTGCTCCAGAAGAGCTCACACCTCACATAAGATGTGTTTCAGGTGTGGGAAGCCAGTACTTCCCCAAGTACAGCCAAATACCCAAATCTTACCCGAAAGTGAGCATGTTGTGACATACAACACAGCCCAGAGCTGCCTGCTGTGCCCTAAACACTGCACTGATCAGGACTGGGAGTCCCTTTCCTTACATGAGGGCCTGTACCCTCTTGTGCAACACTGTTCACTTTATTTTTTTTGTCTAAACATGGGTAACCATTGCAAGGTTGGCAACATGCAGGGCCTCAGTGCTTCCCAGAACTCAATCCCTGCATTTTACCAGCTTCAGTGCCTTCCAGGCAGGTTAACTTCAGCCAGTGGCCTCTTACTGCTCCATGTGTACAAGCTGCAGTACAACAGCCAAACCCAGAAAGGGTTTGCCCAGAAAGGGCAAGAAAAACCTGCAGAAAGCAGAAAGTGAACCAGCAAGTCTCTTACTGAGTGTCTCGAGCAAAGAGAGTGAAAATAAGCTAACACTGACTACAGCAACAACCTTTTTAACCCACTGTTGCTCCCAGATAAAGATCTGAGGAAACAGCCAAAAAACAAAGAAAAGACAGAGAGGGAAGCCTTGTGTTTGTGTTGTAAATAACCACCACACTGCTGTCCCTTCCCAGTCAGAACCACAGCTTGGGTAAATGCCACTATAGCTGCTCCAGCTTTGCCCTGTCCATGGGAGAGGAAGAGCTCAAGGGCAGAGCCACCCCTATGCCAGCACTGCCAAAGTCACTGAGCCCCTCCAGGAGCATCTGAGGGGAACCAGGGCTGCAGCCAGCGAGGGCAGAGCCCTTGGTCCTGCTGAGGTAGATATGGTGAGGTGCAGCGTGAGAGACCTCAGGGGCTGCAGGGTGAGCCCAGTGCTCATCAGCCTCCTGGGTCCTTCTGGGTGCTCCACCCTTCCAGGCTTTATCCACTAATTGCTTCTTTCCAACTAGGGAAGGCTCTTCCCTCCTCCTTTGATACCCCTTGCCTTTGTTCTAAGCAGAGGAGAGGCAAAGAGGAGTGTCTGGCTAACTCAGCTCCGAGCAGGGTCTGTATGTTTGGTGAGTGGGACTGAACCCACAAATGCCGGTGCTTCAGACTCTGAAGGGATGTGGCTCCCCTGGACAAAGGCACCGTTGGAAGGTTTGAAGCTCTCCCAGATGCCAGAGCAGGGTCTGTGCAAGGTTTAGGTGCTTGCAGGAGCCCTGGAGACACCTAAAATATGAGAAGAGCAGCAGAACTTCAAGCCCTGCCCACCCTCACGGCCTCTGCCCGGTCCCTCCAAAGGAACAGCCTGGCCTTACAGCACCTTCTGCAGCTCCTGCCCTTCCTGGTTCAGCTGCCAGGCACAAAGCCCTCAGGGGGCACACAAGGTGCCCAGCATGATAGATTCCCAAAGCCAGCCAGCTGATGGTTCCTCAGCTCATCCCTGCTCCAGGCAGTGAACCAAGGCTTCAGTGGGCCAGCAAAAAGAACACAGGGAATGATAACCCAGTGCAGCACCAAAACAGATTCCCTACGGAAACTCAGCCCAGAACCCTCTGCCACACCCCTCCAGGAGCACAGCACCTCTCACCACACCATCATCTCCTTCCTCAGGCTGGCTCCCAGCACAAGACACACCCACCAGCCCAACCTCTGTGAAGCCTTTGATTCCAAAGGGAATGAACGGATCTATGAGCTACCTCCCAAGCCCTACCAAATGTAGGAGGGATACTGGAAACACAGGGGAAACTTACCCAAAACATCACCTGCACCATACACTGTGCAACAGACCCAGAGAAACACTGCTCTGTTTCACTCTCCTTTCCCTGCTTCAGCCACTCAACTGTGCCAGAAAGAAGAATAAAAAACAAATCCAAACCCCACAGCTATCCTGGAAAAGTTCTTTTCCATAACAGGCCCCACACCCACAGACCTGGGTTTCACCCACAAAGCAAAAAAAGAAAAGCCAACAGTATATAAGTAAGGCCTAGCTGATGAAATCCATGTTCCCAGAACGTGTGTGACCCCAGGAGCCTCTGGCTCCTGACACAAGCTTTCTGAAGGGGGAACACTCTCCACGAGGGCCTGGAGAGGGAGGGAGAGAAAGCTACAACTGCCTTCCAGAACACAAAACAGAAGGGAGAGTCAAAAAGAACATCAAAAAGAACAGATTCTCCCTCAACAGAAGAGATTTCTACACAATCAAGGGGTGCTGTTCCCATCAGGATATCCTTGCTGCGAATATCCAACCAGAAGGACCAGAACACATCTCAGAGCTCCAAACCACCCATATTTGTACCACTCCCAGCTGGGCCTGGGCAACAGCAGCCCTCTTTGCCGGGGACAGATACCATCTTCCTGCATGTTCCTTCATCCCATGGCACAAGAGAATGAAAACAGCTTTGCAGGAAAACACTTGTTTCTTCTTTTTTTTTTTTTTCTTTGTTTTTTTCTTCCTTCCCCCTGTCAAGTTTTAGTTCCATTTTATGATTATTCTATGACACGATGTTTCTTCTGGAAGGCAAACTCTCCAGAACTTCACATCCTTAAGGCGTCACGAGTTCACCAGCCAGGATCCACCGGGCAGCTCACCTGACAAGAGTTCCTCCTCCCCCCTCTTCTCTCCCTTTGGGAGTGGGGGTGGCCGGACTGGCTCTAAGTGGAATGCAGTGGGATGACGAATTTGCAGCCAAAGGGCGAGTGGTAGTTTATTCCCACTTCCTGAAACACCTTCTGGGGGATGCCAATGTCACAGAGGTACACGCGGCCCGCGCGCTCGCCCAGGGGCAGGGGCAGCCCCAGGGCCAGCGACCACTTGGCATCGATGCCCAGCTCCATCTCGCTCATTGGGGGGTCTATGCTGAGCACGGGGGCTCGGTTTTGGTTGGCCCAGTCCACAACTGCTTTGTACCAAGGCTGGTCTCTCAAAAAGGCATTTTCGTGACAATCCAGGCAGTTGATCACCAGGTCAACGGGGGTATCGGGGAGGTCTGGAAGGAAACACAAAGCACGCTGAGGGCAAGCTGGAACCACGAACTAAAGCTCACTGGTGACTCCCCCTCTTTGCACTGCCAGCAGGTTTTCAGTTTTGCCCCCCAGCTGTTGTTGCCATCCTTCTCCAAAAAATACCATGTGAACACACCCACAGCCTCTCAGGTGCAGAATCTCATCGAGCGGTCAGCATGTGAGCAGCCCCACTGCCACTGGGCTCACCAGCCCAGGCAGCCCAGGGGAAGCTGTGGTGCTTTTTTAACATGATAAAAAAATACATTTTCTACTTCACAAGGTGAAAATAAGGTCGTTTATCTGGAGCATACCACCTACCTCTGCTATGGACAGGAAGCTCCTGTGCTGCACTGCTGCCTGCCCCACCAAGCTCTGTAGGTCTCTGCACTCATCAGCTCTCTATCACATCTGCTGCATTCCCCTCACCTGACAGACCACAAAGTCCTTGGTGTGAAATCATACAATGGTTTGGTTCGGAAGGGACCTTAAAAGTTCACCTCATTCCATCCCCCTGCCATGGGCAGGGACACCTTCCACTAAAACTTGGTTTCTTCAAGCCCCATCCAACCTTGCCTTGAACACTTCCAGGGATGGGGCAGTCACAGCTTCTCTGGGCAAACCTGTTCAGATCTTTTATAATGTTTTGTAACAGGCAAGCAGCTCTGTCAGCAGGCCCTAATTCCCAGGGTTTGTTTCTCCCAAGAAAGTTTAAATGAATCAGGCTGGCAAAAACAACTGGTGAAATGACACTCAAAAGCTGGCACTCACAGGAGCTGTTTATTCTCTGGAACACTGAGACAGGAATTCTGACAGCTGCTGGGAGTAGCTCAGCAGAGTTGCCTCCTGGTTTGCAGCAGCAGCTGGATGCTCATTCACTCACACTTTCAACATGCTGAACAAGGCAGGCCCTTACCCTACATGAATGGCTGCTCTCACTCGGATCCACACAGCAGCTCTTCCCTATTTGTTTTGACCAGAAACATCTGTGGCAGCACAACTGCTCCACTGTTGGGAGTGGCTGCTGTTCCTTCAGCCTCCCAAGCAGCCACCCAGCCACGGCAGTGCCACTAGATGGTGCCAGGGGAGCGGGCAGGCACCGGGGAGCCACACGCCAGAGAACCAGCCTGGACGTTTACCTTTGACACTGGACACCTGCTGGCCTTGTGTCTTGCTGAAAAGGTTCAGCTCGTTGGTGATGGATTCCAGCATCTTGACAAAGTTGGGGAGGAAAAGGATGACGTGGACGTCGTGGTTGGAGAGGTGCCTCCCACAGCTGATCCCCTGAGCCCCCTTCACGTGGGGGCCGCACAGCAGCGCTACCGTGGGCCGCTGGTGCACGTTCTTGGGGTTCAGCCTGGAACACACAGAGGCACTGACTGTTAATAAACCCCAAACTCTCCCACCTCCTTCCTGCATGAAAAAAAAAAAAGCAGTAAAATGCAAATTGCCAGGTGTTTTGCAAATCTTCTCTGAAGAAAGAACCCACATCCTTGTGGGGCACTGACACCGGAGAGCTGCTCCGCTCGCAGGGTCACAGACTGGGTTGGGTTGTAGGGACCTTAAAGATCATCTTGTTCCACCCACTTTCCACCAGACCACGTCGCTCCAAGCCTTGTACAACCTGGCCTTGAATACTTCCAGGGGTGGAACTTGTGCCAGGGCCTCACCACCCTCACAGGGAAGAATTTCTTCTGTATATGTAAATTTCCCCTCTTTCAGTTCCTGATGAAGAGTCCCTCCCTGGCTTCCCTGCAGACCCCTTCAGATACTGGAAGGCTCCCAAAGCCTTCTCTCCTCATTCCCTTCATGACTTCCTTGCACCTCTGACAGCAGAAGAAAGCTGACTATAAAGCCTTAAACATACAGGGTGAGTTTCCCTATCAGAAGAGTCACAATGTAAAAAAAATAAGAGAAATAATTTCTACTCCCCAAGCCTCATCAACTGCACAATTAAATTAATTTGGCCTGCAAGCCATCCGGGTTTCCAGCAGGAATTTCAGCTGACAGGGTCCGTGATGCCTGTGTGTCATCACTTATTGCTCTGTATCAAATGATCAGGTCCTTGTAAAGTACTACTGAATAAAGACACGGAGGTTTAAGGGTTAACTTTCATGTTGAGCAAATAATTTGGTGCAGCTACGAACAACTTAACAATACAGGTGCAATTCCTACCCACATCAACAGCTACGGAAGTGCAGGCACAGAGAAGAGGGTTTCAAGAGAATGAGCATCTACAGTTCATGCAAAAAGCAGTTAAGTGCACTACAAACTTGCTGCAAACAGCCCTCCAAAAGAGCAGGATGTTCTCAGGTGAGGTGCAAATCCCTGAAAGGCTAATTTAGCCTTGCAAAAAGCTAAGCAGCACTTTTGTTTTCATTGGCTGCCTTCTGGTTTTACTGATATCACTAAACTGTAACGTGTAAAAACAACAAAGGGAAGTTTATCTGCAAGAAGGAGCTCATTAGATATTCTGCAGTGGCTTAATCTGCCTCAGGCAGCACCCTGAAAAAAACTCTCAGTAAGGGGAGAGAAAAATCTCAGCTCTGTCTGCTTTGAGTCGAGAGACTCTTCTGGGACACAGGAGCGAAAAAGAAGCCTTTAGGCAAGCAGGACTCCCAGTGACCCTCAGAGGAAACCTCTCAGCCTTTCAGCTCACCTTCAGTGGAGCAATATTTACCTGTTGGGCCCCCCAAGGAGGCTCAGGGCCATCTGGCTGGCACACACTCCTGTCATCTCCAGCCTGCGCTCCAGGGTCAGCCCGTGCTTCTCCGCCACCGACAGCAGCTTTTTGTGCAGCTCGTAGGACACGCTTGGAACCACCAGCCCGGAGTCTAGGGGGTCAAAAAGAGGGCAGGGACACAGAAATGGGGGCAATCAGAGACAGAAGCAATGGCAGTGAAGAAGATTAGCTGCTACCAAGGGTCTGCCTCCCCCAGTATTCCAGGTTTTTAAAGAGACCATTAAACCAGAATCCAAATTAGTGCGTCAGCTTACTCTGAGTGAAGCAGAGACAGCTAATCACAACTGCTGAGCTTAAAATAACACGTTTCCACAAAAATTCTGCAGGCAATTTTAGCAGCACATGCACTGAGAAGGCCTTTGTGACTTACAGATGGACTACTAAGTTGTTTTTTTTTTTAATGATCCCCAGTGCTTTAACCCACACATAGTGTTCCTGAGCACTGTGAAAGTCAGAAGAGGAGCTGTGAAGCAAATTTCCCATGGAAAAAGCTCGGATGTGCTTTGCTTCCTGACACTGGCCCCCAAAATCCCACACATCACAGCAAAACAAGTCATCCCACATTCACCAGGCAGGCGTTCCCTGAGCTGTGCCATGCCAGACACAACAGCTGGATCACGACTCACTGACACAGCAGGGAAATGATCAAAGAACAAACTGCAGGAAAACACTTCCCAGGCATTTCTGACAGCCCAGTCTAGCAAGCCAGGAAATGCTCCAGCATGTGGATCAAGGGAAAACAAATGAGAGGTTTTGTTAAGTGCTGAGAGCAGCTCCTGAAGGAGGCAGGGATACATCCTGCCTGCAAGGGGCAGGTAAGAGAAACACACATCTGAGTAACTGTTTGGGATGATTCCTTATGCTTCCCTGATCCAAGCAGGCCAAGCTGGCACTGATTCCACACAAAAAAACCCTGCAACAGCATGTGTAAACTCATCTGGAAACAGGGACAGGAGAGAAACAGCTCCATCACCCAGCCAGGTATCACAGAAGTGTGGAATGGTTTGAGTTGGAAGGAACATTAAAGCTTATCTAGTTCCACCCCCTGCCATGGGCAGGGACACTTTCCACTAGCCCAGGTTGCTCCAAGCCCTGTCCAGCCTGGCCTTCAACACTCCCAGGGATGAGGCAGCCACAGCTTCTCTGCCCAACCTGTGCCAGGGCCTCAGCACCCTCACAGGGAAGAATTTCTTCCTAATACCCAATTTAAACAGCATGTCCCTGAATAACTTCACCCACAGCAATCAGCCTCTTTATTCTAATTTTTCTCCGTAATAATTCTGATCTCCAACCCCTTTGCTCTGCGTCTGAGGATTTCCACTATGTGGAATCAGAAGCACACCCTATTCTTCCCTTTAAGTATCCTGCAAGGTCTGGATATCCTTAACCATCTCCCAGCTAAGGAGCAGCACAGATTCCCTTCCCACATGGGGTGGACACATAGCTGGAGCACAGCTGCAGCAAGAAAAGCTCTCAGCTCCTTCTCTTCACATCATTCCAAGCTAAACAAGGAATCCCAGCTGAGTCCAGCTGCCACCTTCAACCCTGATGAGGTACACATGGGTCAAAAAGGTCCAGGACTCAAACCAACACCTGCTACAGCTCAGGCACAATATCAAACATCAGGTCAAAGCGTGAATTCAATCGCTCCATCAGCTTTCTCTCTTTCCCATTTACCAGTTTTCACCAGACCAGCAGCCCTGGGTCACCATCACACTCCCACCTCTCAGCTGGGGGGTGACAGAGACCTCCTGGGTGTTCCTGGCAACCCAGCCAGGCTTAGACTGCCTGTGCCAATGGAAAAGAGTCGTGGGAATGTGCCATGGCTCAGTGGAAATGCTACGAGCTCAGAGGGGAACAGCCACAGCACGCACATCCGCTCCGGGAGGAAACCCAACTGCTGCTCGGGGGTTTGGGCTCCCCTGCAGGCACAAAGCACAGCAAGAACCAGTTGGGACAAGCAAGTGTCACATCCAAATGGGAAAATAATCAGGTATTTTAATTGTGAGGAATTATGTGCACTGCCACATTTCCCCAGGGCGCCCCAGTCACCAAGCACCGAGTCAAGCTACGGCGGAAACGGGAGGCTTTGCACACTTTGAGGTTTCCACAGTCAAATCAGAGGTGCTTCTGCAAGGTCACAGCAAAACGCTGTGGAACAGACACTGCTGAGTCCTTCTGGACTTTATCCCTGGACTCTCTGGCAAGGTCTTCACAGACAGAGAGGGCCCGACGGCGTCCCAGTCTTTGACCTTGCACGCTAATCGCCGATGAAGTCACCTCTGCTCCCAGGCTCTCATTCCAAGCAAGCAGGCACAGTATCAAAGCCAGCCCTGATAGCAGCCACCAAACACTCGGAGTCATAACCACGAGCAACCCCGAGCTCATCGCACCAGTCACGCACCTGCTCCCCAGTCACGCAATCCCGGCTCTGCCCCGCTCCCATTCAGAGTTTTTTCTCCTTCACCTTATTTTTCAGGCTTGAGGGAACATTTGGCACGAGTGACCCAACGGCAGGATCTCCCCCCAAAGAGTTTAGGGGCACACATCACCTGCTAACCCCAGACAGGGAGCTCCCAAACTCTTCATTTGCTCTTTCTGAACCAGCCACAGACTCCCTGCTTAAATTTTGCACAAGCTCCCCAAACCAGGACAAGAAAACACAGGATCTATGCTCTGTATCTATCCAATTTAGCATGGAGCTTCTCTGTCCCCACCCACATCCTTCCCTCATCCACCAGCTTTAGCAAAACTGTGTTTACCATCAGCTAGATGCCACCCAGTGCCCAGTGGGTTAATCAAAGGGGGGGTGGGGTGGGTTACTGGGAGGCATCATTTAGCACGCCAGTTTGTCCTAATTGCTCCCTCTAAGAAGCAGGACAAAATGCCAAGAGAACTTCCCTTCTTCACCCTCACGCAAGGTCCAACCAGTCAGACTGGCTTATCAAAAGCAGACCCAGGGAGTTAAATAAACTCTGGCAGAGAGCAATCAAGGAGGTGACGTGTAAACCCACAAACTGTAATGCCACTGCCACAAAACTGAACGCCTGCCAACTTTAATTATGTTTGGGTTGGACAGGGCATCTTTATTGTTTGCTGATGAAGGCAATAAAATAAATTAGCTCAGGCCCTTTAATATTAAATAAATGCATTTTACAGCTGCCTGGGAAAAAAAAACAACCCACAAGGCAGATATAAATTCAACAGTTTTGTGACATACAGAGTCACACTGGGTGGATAAAACACCCTGTGGCAGCAGAAGGACCAAGCTAACTCTCAAAAAGTTAGAGTTTTTCCCCCACACAAGCCCTCAGTGTCATTGCTCTGATGTCCAGATGCTTCCCAAGCTCGCAGTGGCAGGGGAAAAGGAGAGTGTAAATGCTAGAGGAGCTCACTGTTAAGGTGTATAGCCCTGTCTTTTCTGTTGACTATTTCTGCAGTTCTCTAATTCTAGCTCTCTGCTAAAATAAATTCTCTATTTCTTGCTCTCCGCTAAAACAAATCCAGCCAATCCACAGGGATGAATCAGACAGAACTAGACTCAGGATCTCCTGAAAGCTGTACTGACATCACTCATTCCAGTAATAAATTCCAGGTTGCCTTATGGTCTGACAGCCTTAGACTGCACAGCCTGCAACTCTTGTCCACATCAGTCAGATGGGACATCACTGCTGTTCTTTGCTGGTTGTGAAGCTGCAATCACCTGCCTGCAGACTCAGCAAAACACAGCTGTTGCCCCACAAAACGATTTCCTCCACAACCTTAAAGGGTTAGATTTATTACTTTTTTTTTTTTCAATAATCATCATTATTTTTAATTATGACAAATTCTGCGGGAGTTCTGGCTGCCCTTCCAGTGTCAGCCTCTCCCAGCATTAGTGCACAATTCACTCCAGCTGAACAAAAAGCTGTCAGAGGGACAAAGGGACTTTGCCCCGTGACCACTTTGTTTTCCCCTGCTGTTGGATAAAGTGAACCTCATTTGCACTTCCCTCAAAAGATCCCAGAAACACTTCACACATTCAATATACACACAAAGCAGTCATCCAGACACTGAAGAGCTAAAAACTGCAGAGGGTAGAAAAGGACACGGCACGCTAAAGAAAAAGCCACGCTGTTGGCATCACCCTCACAGGACGTGCCCAGGCTTAGTTCTGAGGTCTGATCCCGGCTCATAAGTTCTGTCTGCTTATGTCTTCTGTCCCTATCTTGTTGTGCAGAAAAAAGGTTGTTTGAACAAGCTTGGAGTCCTGTTAGGAGAGCACAAAAACTCATGACACTTGGTCCTCTTTTTTGAGCACAGTCCTGCTTTTACTTGACAACATTCACAGCAGCTGGGCCTGAAATAT
>VXBX01002687.1:0-34079 GCA_013400415.1 Scytalopus superciliaris | reverse complement strand
CTCTCATCCCATCCCTCCTCCCTCCTCCCCTCCCTCTCACCCCATTCCTCCTCCCTTTCCCTCTCACCCTATTCCCCTCGCAGGTATTTTTCCCGTGCCCTGAGTGCTGGGGAATGCGGAGGGAGCAGAGCCGCCCCGGGAAGCTCGTGTGTCCTAAATAAATTCCATATTCAACTCTATTTTCTTTTTTTTCCTGCTTCTTCACTTTTCTGATCTCTACCATATTCTCCCTAGTCGCCTTTTTTCTAATCTCTCCCATGCAGACTCTATTCTGATTTTTCGTTCTGATGCTCCTCTCTGCACCCCTGTAATTGTGTGATACCCTCTTTTAGACGGTGGGAGAAGGATGGCATGGAAATTGCATACGGGACTGCCACATACAGAGCACTTTTGGGAACGGTTTTCTCTTCAGCTGTCCAAGCGTGAACCGTTTTTTGCCCCAGTATTGTGGTCCAGTACAAGAAAATCTGATACTGAGGGTTTCGAAAGCTTAGAAGCTGTAGTCTTTCTGAGCTCATCTGAGAAACACAAAATGCTCGATGTGTCTGTGAAAGACCTAGGGCTGATGTCCAACTTTGTGAATATCTCATTTTATTGACCAAATAGATATGTTTCTGTATTTATTGTCCACAAAGAAAACTTTTGAAGTCTGAGTTGACTGAAGCTTGAAGCATAAGCACCAGGAGACAAATAAAACAAACCTACAGTAGAATAGTAAAACATCTTGTGACTTTTTGAAGCCAAAACTGTGGGGTTTATATTTTTTTAAATGTGCTTCAGAAACTTCTCATGCTGCAGTTTGGTATTGCTGCAGTTTGGCCCGGTGTGACTTCCCAAAGTCCCAAAGAGGGCCCTGAGTCAAATGAAGGATTAGAAAGCGAGAGAGCTTCCAGGTTTTCTGTACAGCCCGCTGGCAGGTAGCTCACTCTTCCTTTGAGAATGAATAGTTACTACCTATTGCCTTGCAGTTTGTTGATTCACAGTTCCTACAGGAAACCATCTGTAAATATTAGCCTGTGTAATTTGTAGTGATATTAAACAAAGTGATGAGAATCCTACTTAAGAAAAAAATTGATAGCTTCCCATACGGTTCCAAAAAGCTTAATACTGATACCAGTTACCATAGTGTAGAACAGCACAGTTCTGACTCAATTTATCTGTGAAAATGAAGGCTTAGTAAAACATTAATTTTCAAAAATTATGGAATGTTTTAATGTGATTGTAATTGCCCCTTTGTGCTTTTAATTTATTAACATTGTTAAAATGAGTTATAACTCATTGTAACCAAATGCTTTAGATGTGAAAAAGCCGGGCTGGTATGCTGGCATCTTGATAGAAAGATGATCTTTGTATAATGCAATCATTGTGTATCCCTTCTGATTTACTTGGAGCAACTTATGCTAATTTGGGGATTTCTTTTGCATCAGTATTGCGATGCTTTTATGTCTCAGGCTCAATCTTTTACGTCTTTGCATCTTACCTTTCTGCAACGTGTTTTCTTGGGAAGCTGCACCTGGATTCGGGACAGCTGGGAGGGCTGGATCTTGGACAAAGGAGGCACAGCGAACTCGTGTAAGTGATGCTGGGGAGGGGAGCGCTGTGGAAACTCTGCTGAGAGCTGAAGGGTATGTTGCAATGATGTGTGATTACTGGTTCATCAGTGAGTCTCGAACACCTAGCACTGCATGTGCACCTGGACAGAGTCCAGCCACCTTCTTACCCTGTAGGACCAAGGCATTAAGTCTCGCTGTTAAGCAGATCCGTGCCTGTTTGGGTGGCTCTACACTGTGTTCCTGCTATCAGCCCTGCTGAGGAGCCCAGCACAGCAGGTGTGCACACAGGGGCCGGACACTGCCATGTCCTGGTTCAGCCCGAGGACTCCAGCGCCACTCAGAGCCTCATGCTGTGCCCCGCTGTGCACAGAGATGAGCTCAGTGACAGTCCTGGATGTGTGCTGTGCCCAACCAAGGGCTGGGGTTAATAGCACTGATTCTGCCCCAGAGCTTCTCAAATCCACCTGGATTTTGCTACCTGGCTCTCCTGGGAGCACAGCATAGGGATGACTGGGTAGGCTCTACAAGATACATTCATATTCCATGCTACATGAAAGTACTTGTATGGCTGTGAGTCCTGCAAGGTCTAGGATGCAGCCTTAGCTAATGAGCTCAGTCAGGCCTGAGTTGGCTCTGCACAGATCTTGCTTGCCCTGGTGTCTCTGTTGTGTCAGCATTCTTGGTCTACAACTCACCACCTGTGGCATAGCTGCAGATTGACTTTATCTGGTGGTGCATGTGTAGGTGCATAAGGTAAAATGTGACTGAGCAGAAAATATTACTCTAAGCATGAAGAGCAAAGTTTGTAGAGAAAGACTCAGTAGTACGAGGGGATTGTGTTTATGACACTTTACTGTTAATTTTTCTTACGGGAAAGGGAGAAGATCCATGGGAACATGGGACTTGCTGTAGGAAAAACTGACTGTAGTACTAAACTGCAACTGTGCTTGTGTGTTCCCTTTTTCAGTGTTTGTAATAGTCAGATATTTGTGTTGTCTTCCATTGCATGCTACAGTTCTAATCTAACAAAGTGCTTAAATTATGTTCTTTAGAGATTTACTGGATCAGGGCCATTTTCAGTACTTCCAAAAAGTAAAGCCTTAAACATTCTCTGAAATCTTTGGCTACAGATTGTCTGACATTATTCCTCACCCATAAGGATCTTATCTGGACTCTCCCATAGGAACCGAAATAGCAAATGTCATGTATGCAGCCTTGGCAGACAGTTTTGAACTTGGAGGACTTCTTTTGGTGAAGTAGCATGGGCCAACATGCCTATGAGATGTTCAAAGCTTTTTATCCTTCCTCATCCATTTGAAATACAAACAGACAATTCCCAGTTTCCAAAATATGGCTAGACATACATCGTGATGGTGACAGTGACTTGATAAGGAAATATGGGAAGCTTTTCTTCAGTTGCTTGTATAGAATGTGTTTTATCCAAGAAGGAAAGAATCCTGTATTGTAAAAATAAAAGAAATCATTATAATGAAAGTTTTTCATGTGCTAGAAACTGTTTATTGATTTGTGAACAGTCTTTGACACACTTTCTTTGGCAGTATTGTGAAATGCTTACCTTGGTAGATCAGTGACAGCTGTCTAAATTAGACTCAGAAATTTCTCTTCATCTTTGAAGTTTGTTTGCATTATTGGGGCTTCATGGCTCTTGCTGCTTACAACTGGACTGTATTCAAACATGCTGTCTTATTCTGAACCAGTTTTTCTTCATCATTTTTGCTTAGAAGCCAAAGGGCCCCGGGTGCCAGTAAATCAAAAGTTCTTACTGTCTTTTGTGGGGTTAGGTTATCATGAACCCTCTATGCCCATTTAAGAAGGCAGAGGGCTATAGGACATATTTCCAGGCAGCCTGTGCTATGAGCTATAGTATGGAGGAGGATGTTTCAGTGGAGTGTTCATAGAGAAAACATAATTCCACTCAGCTGTGCTTCCCAGTGCAGGCCTACTGACAAACCCAGAAACCTGTATGAGCCTCTGTGCTGGTGTGTCTGGGGGAGCGTCTCGGTCTCTGAGACCTGTGTCTCCTACAGAGTGGGCTGGGATCTGTCTGCTCCATGGAAGACACAATAGTGTCACCTCAGAGTCTCTTAGCATGGCTTACAACAAATATATTTGCTTCAGATTTTTCAGGATGCAGAAGCTTCTTGGATGTGTCATTAGTGGTTTGGGACAGTTGTACACAGCGCAACAAGCACAGAACTCTCAGTTTTGGCTCCACATGTCAGCACTGCTTTGTGAGGTGGTCTCAGAGAGAAAGTAGTGCTGGAGAGAATCTACAAAATGTGTAGGATTTTACATTTCTCTTCATTGTTGATTGTGAGTAAGAAGATGAAAGGAGTCCCAGGGCTGAGAACTATTTTCCAGGCTTTCAATTGGGATAAGAAAGAAGAATAGCACATTTTGATTAGATGTCATTGCATGCCGAGAATTGCCCAATGAGTGGGATTGGCCATGAGATGGCTCATATTAACTTTACAAACTGTGTTAACTGAGTTAAAAATTGTGGGGTTTGTGTGGTGTGCACATGTATGGATACAAGTACCCAGCAGTACCCATGGGCACAGACTCTGGACGCTGATCCATATAATAGTTTGCCAGAATTCCATTTCACCTGAGAGAAAACACTGCTGAGTGGTCAGTGAAGCCAGCAAACAGGGAGGAACTGTGTGTAACACTGGGGCAGAGGCTACCTCGGGTATCCTGAGGGGCATCCTGTGGGACCACGAGGAAGTGCAGCCTCAGCGGCAGAGCCCAGCTGGTAACAAGGGTGCTGTCCTAGGGAAGCCACAGCTACTCCTGCGGGCCAGGGTAAGTGGCTTCTCACTTAAATGCTGGGACCATTAGCAGTGTTCCTGTTTGAGAGAGGAGGGAAACAGATAATTTTTCTTCCCAATACAGCTATGTTTTATTCAGTAGGAGTTTTGTTTGTTTTCTGTTCCCCCTTCAGGGGATAGAAGATACTTTTCTTTCAGCCCTCAGGGATCGAATAGGATATATACAGACTTGAATTTTGTTTGGCTGGCACATGCTGCACTACTTTTTCCTGAGAACCATCATTTCCAATGCAGATTTAAAATACCGAAGTCAAAACTGTGTAGATGGTTGTATGATAAATGTTGTGCATGTTTTCTCCTCCCCCTGTCATATTTCTCTTTTTCTCTAGGGGACACTTCAGAAGGGTGAATGATTTGAGGTTAATAACAGTTGAGAAAGCAGATCTACCCATAGTGCTTAATTTTAAGTTGATTTATCCTTAAATATGAACTTGCATGTAGGTCAGCTTGTAGGATCAGTCTCTTCATGTGGAACTTTGCTCTGAATTTTCATGTAGTTCGCAGCTGTCTCAAGTTTTATTTTCCTAGTTTTTAGAATAAAAACTGTTTTTAACATTTTAAAGAAGTTTGTTATCTTGCTTTCAGATGTGGCAGCTGTGATTCCAGGTTGGGTGACAGATAAATATAGATGATAGAGAGAGTCACCTGATCAGAACTACAAGCTCGCAGAAAAAAGACAGGACTAAGCATGGTGTGTTAGAGGAGGCCTCTCAACCTTTCCCCCAGCTTTTGTACAGACTTCTCCAAGCCAGTTTATTCTTAAGACTGGAGCGAGAACAGAGAATTATTCTTTTTCCTAGGACTTGTAATTAATCTTGACCTGTTGAGACTTTCTGATGGCCAGGCTGCCCTCTTCAAACACCTTATTTGATAAGGGAAAGATTTTTTTTGTGTGACTTTGTATTTTCTAAGAACTTGACAGAATTCTTATTTCAATTCATGGCAGAATTCTGGTTGAGATAATTAAGATAAGGCAAGCTTAGAAATCTACTTTTGTCTAGAAACTCTTGCTTTTACAGTCTAGCCTTCTTAGGAGCCAATTAATTGCAGCTTGAAACTGCAAAGAAGATAGAAATTGGAATTTGTATTTGTCTGCACATACATAAATATACTTCTGAAGGACCATTTTATGCTATTTGTCTCTAATTTCCCCCAAAACCTTTAACCCATTTGGTTAAGCGCTGTGAAATCTGTTCCAAAGGACAGATTTCACCCTGCTCATCCATGTATTTTAGACCAGTAAACCTGTTCTCATGAACGCTTTGAATATGAGTTCCTACTTGGTATCACTATGATTTATTAGATCTTACTCTATGCTTATACATTTGCAGTCCTTAATGACTCTTTTCTTTCTAAACCTTGTGGGGGAAAATAGCTGCACTTAACTACTTAGAGAAAGTAATTCAGAAATTAGATTTACTCATAAGATGATGTTTACAGATTAATCATCCATGAGCTCTTGGCATAATTTTAGTGGAAAACTGAGGATCTGTCAGTTGGGGGTCAATTAGGGGTGATTTTGAAAATACCTTATGTAGTTGTTGTGGCCAACTACAGCTCACATAGTTGTGTCCTGCAGTCATTGCTCAGTGCAGTGCTCTAAAGTCTGTCCTTAGAGCAAAACATTCATTGTCTTCAACAGGGGAAGGACTGGTGAAAGTATTGGAAGTAAATCACACATTTGGTACTCTGCAGAATCTAAACATAAGCAGAGTGTACTTGTGTGAGTTACATACACATGTACTGATCCTGTACATGTGTATATATGTATAGTAAATGTGCAGTCACATACTGAAAGTATTTATCATGTATCTGTCATCCTTTTTAGCATCTGCTGCCTTTAGCCCACTGGTTTAACAAGACCAAGTCACTTGATGCACATTCTTCATAACTTCAAGCAGAATCTGGATCTCTGATAAGTGTGTGATACTTGAAAAAGTATAAAGAACGAATTCTACAAGTGTTTTCTTGTTTTGGGGGTAGGGAGAAGGGTGGACAGGTAGGGGGTGTGTGTGTGTGTGGAGAGGAATGTCTGCCCAAAGTTTTCCCCCTGTGCTTAGACATCCCAGCTTTTTACTGGAGTGACCATTTGTGAAATATTCGTTTGGTAATCATGAAGTAAAGCATTTCCCCCCTCCAGTTTTCACGTACCCACACCTTATTTCTACTTCTTCCTCTTTTGCTGTCTTCCTTTCCCACAATTTCTGTTTGTACAAGTCTGATAGCCTATCAATTTGCAGTTTTAATGGTCATATTCTTTGATCTCTAAGGAGACAAAAGGAGGACTATGAAATGCTATAAATATTGGAAGCAAAGATTGTAAATTGGCCCCAATCCTGTTGCTGAATGGAAAATCACTGTAACAGTAAAAATGAAATGTGTGACTTTGTTGTGTGAGACATACTACTTGATGTGAGGATTTGCAGTATTTATGTGTGTGTTGGGTTTAATTTCTTTTACTCTGAACACAGAACACTTAAATTGGTAGGAACAACAGCATTTAGCTTCAGAAGTGGTGAGATATGAGAAGCACTCCTGCTCCAAAACAAGGAAACTCTGCAAGTTTTAGAACCGTTTTGCCACTGTAATGATTATGTTACAACAGCAGTGCATGATGACACAATGTTCTTAAGGCACGTGCTTTTCCATTCTTTGAATAAAATACCCATTTTGAACTCATTACACTCCCTCCCCAGCCATTCTAGGCCACAGCACTACAGACTGAAGGTCATACACTGGTGTGAGTAAGTTTAAGTTCTATTTGCACATACCTACTCCCATGTGTAAAAGGGGGGAGTGTTTTTAGGTATACAGGCATGATTTGGTGCCGTTGCATATGAATAGGCAAACTCTGAGTGCTGTATGGATGACCTTTAAATGAAAGGAGAATTCATTAGGTTTAGCAACCTTGATTTTCAGAAAAAGCATCGTAATGTTGCTGTTGAGGTTATTAACTTCTTTAGAGACCTGTCAGTGTGGATAGACCAAAGAACCTCATGTCACTTGGCACACTATAGCAAATGCCAGTGACTGTACTTTCTTAGCACAAACTAAAGAAGATAACCCCAAATCTTATGATACCCTTGCATGCCTTTTCATTATGTTCTGCGAGGATAGAGCATTTTGCTTTAAATCTTTCCATGTAAGACCGTAAATGCAGAAGAAGGATTTGTATACTAAAGACCAGATTTAAATACTTCGAGCTGCACATAATGCTTTCAGTAATGCATGGATCAAGCTACTGACATGATGCAAAACTCTTGCTTGCTCTACCTGGCGCAGGTCTTAATTGTCTCAGCGTGCTAATCAGGAACAGCAATATGGGAATATTCTTGACAGGCTGGAAGCAGCAGTGATTTTTCATCGGGAGAATCATCTCAGCACTTTGTGGTGGTTATAAGTCTACTACCTGCATATGTATATATAACGCTATAGCTTTGGATTTTATATGGATGTATTAGTGATTTTAGACTGCAGGTTGTTTTCTGTCGCTCAGTTTGGGGGATTATTGCTTACATATATGCAGCTGTGCAAGAGAAGAAGTCAGGTGCTCAACAGTTATGAGGATAGAGTCTAAAATGAGTCACTCTGGAATTTGACTATTTCTTGTATTAACCTGTCAAAACATTGGATTGTAATACAAAGCTTGCAGGAATTCTTTCTACACATGCAGAACGTGCTTTTCCTTTTGTTAATTTTTAAAGAAGTGGAAAAAAGAAATTATGGACACAATCATGTTAATTTTCTCTTTAGATCAGAAAATGTAATATTTTGTTCAAACATTTTAATAGAACAATTATTCTTTTGTTTTTAAATAAAATTTTCAAGTGAATTAACTGCTTGTGACAGGTGTGTTTTGAACAGTCATAGAGAATTAAGTCCTTTTTTACTAAATCATATAACAGTATCAGTCATAGATTTCTTTATCTATTGTCTTTAGGCATCACAGCTTTCTCTTAGAGTGACCATTCCTAAAAAGAAAGGGAAGTAGTAATACTAAAAACCCTTCTTCTTTTTTTGTGTTGGTTGGTTGGTTGGTTTTTTATTTGTTTTTGTTTGGGTTTTTTGTTTGTTTGTTTTGGTTGTTTTGGTGGGTTTTTTTGCTAGGGTAATTGATGCTTCTTCACTTCAAACTACACTGATGTTGCTGACTTGCTCCTTGTCCTTGAAGAGCCTGAGCATAAGAACTTTTGACCTGGATTAGACTTCGAAGCAACCATCTTGAAATACAGGACCAGTATTGAGATGCCATTCCACTGTTATTTTTGCTGCAATTGCAATCTAAAATATTAAATAAACTGTATTCTCCAGTTCTTTCCCTCCCTTGCCTGCCATTAACAGTGTACAAAGGTTTAGTGCAATCTTGGTTAATAGCAGGAGTAGAAAAAGGAAGAAATAGCTACATGCTTATTAGAAACAAAATCAATTATTACTTTTAAAAACTACCTGCTTTCAATTAAGCAGGAAATTATCTAACCGGTTACTTAATTTGCTCTGGCTGGCAGTCTCTCAACTGCTTTATGCTGAGTGGAGCATGAAATTAAATATGTAACAACTATCCTAATGGTTATGTTTTTAGAAAACTAGCATTTAGAAATGGTATTTTGCATAGTTTCAAAAGAAATAATTACACAAAAATAAATTTCTGCTGCTTCAATGCATTTCATATTTAAAAGGAAGATATTGCTTAATTATTGATTCTCTTATTCTGATTAATAACAAAAAAATCTTTGGTTTGACTGATGCAGATCTATACTTGTGAATTGGGTTGTTTATGTGGTTTTCTTCCCCCCTGCTTTCAGACTGTGTTTAATGAGTGAAATCCTTGCTGCTCATCTCTTGCTGCTTCAAGTGTAAAGATCCACCCCTATTCTGTGTACAATATGCCTTTTGATAAAATTATTGTCGGAATCTTCAGGAGATACTGAAGTTTTCTGTTTGATGCAATTTGCTGGATCTTTCTCAGGGCGCAGTTTCCACATCCCAGTTAAAAAACAGGGGTTTTTTTTTACTGCTTAAGAGTTGTTTTCAGTTCCAGAGGAAACACCTTGGAGTCAAATACTGGCTCACACAGGAGAGAAGTGAAGCTGATGGTCCAAGAGCAGTTCTTTGTGTGTATCCACATCACGCCAACAGCCCTTTCCCCTGCCCCCAAATTCCACAAGCATTTACAATGGCAGAATCATCCACAGATTTGCACCATGTAAACTTGGCTACGTTGCCATCTAGGAAATTATATTTAGATTTGAGTTTAATGCCTCTGATTTGATTAACTTTGTGACACAAATCCACAGACTTCATTATATTTATCACTGTATTAACTTCACTGTATTTGTCACTTTCAGTTTTGTTTAAACGACAGAGAAATAATTTATACTATGATCCTAAATTAGAATGAGCTTTTTTTAAATCCACAAGTAAATCAAACAGCTATATGGATCACAGAAGTTTTCCTTTTTTAACTACAGTTAATAAAAAAAATTCTAATGCCGCAGTTATGATTTGAGAGGCAGTAAGTCATCACGTTCCCCAATACCCAATACAGACTGTTTTGGTCTTCAGTTGGGTTTTAATGCTATCTGGCTTATATAGAAAATGTGTCATCCCATAGATTCTCTAATGGACATATTTCTGTTGCCTGCAAACTTGGGAATTTGAGGCTCCAAAGCAGTAAAATGGTTGCTTTCCACCGTGAGTCCTGACTCAGACATTCATAGTCTGCCATAATTGTTGGAAAAGCTTTGAAATTTGGTAGAAAGTGATGGTTCTTCCACAAAGTAATCCTGTTCTTTGACTGCAGAAGTGGTGGTTGTGATAGCAACTGTGTGCATCTTAGGAGAATTACTTGGTATTGTTAGTTGGCCATTAGTCTGCCAGGCCATTCTGTTCTTTTCCTCGAATGGGGAATTGTTTTTTTTAATTGTCCCAAATAACAAAAAATAATAAAAATAAGCTCTGATTAAGTTGGGTCAGAACTGAAAGAGAATGTCTGACCTGCCATTTACATTCACACCCCTTTGCCCCATTCTGGCATGCAATTGAGAAGCTGCCTCCAAATCTTCAGCCATCTGAAATGACTGTTATGTTCCAGTGACACTCTCAATGAAAAAAAGTGGCAAAAAAAGAAAAGCCATCTTGACGAAATGAGCTCAGACATTTGAAGTACTTGGAACAGCATCCCTATATGTCACCCCAGTTTTCTCAAAACTCTCCTGTCACAATCTTGAGGAAAAGTCACCTTTCCTTATTCATGCCACTGGCATCAATTTTCTTTGCCCGCAGCCTGCAATCAGAACGGCCGAGCTGGGAACCCTCCTGCTCCCTCTCTCTCAGTGAGCCTCCCTGGAAGCTGATGGTGTCCTGTCAGCAGCTTAGCCAGACACAACCACCGGCGCCGTCTTCATTAGGGGAACAGCTAATACAAACAAATAAAGGCGTTAGTGTAGATAGCAGGGCGAGGGTACTACTGAAAAATGCTTTGCAGAGTCAGTTTCTATGCCTTTAGTTTTAAAAATATATAAATGTTATATGAATCTCAAATCCGCTTTTATTTACATAAAATATTTATACACCAAGCAAGGCAATTTCACAACTTTAAAATGTATTTTCCTGTTAGATTAATCTTTTCATATGCTAACCACATTACAAGTAAACATTTTCATAGTCTCCACTACATGAATGTGGCTAAAAGCTTCCTTGTTATTTTATAGTTACAGCATTTCAAATGTATCCCTTTTTGACGTGGTTAGGCAGCCTGCCAGTTTTACCACTAAATTATAGCAGAGAAAACACTCAGTAGAATTTGATTAGATTTCTTCCTTCTCCCCATGAGTAAGGCGAAGCGAATTTATGGTCAGAATGCAGGCTGGGTTCTAAACAATTGAATGTAGATCTGTATTTGTAGTGTTAAAAATGCAGGCGAGTTTTGTAGTGAAAAATGGATCTTGCTTATTGTGCTGCTTTATATTACTGTTGTATTTTGTTCTCTTTTGTCACTATCTGTAGAATGATAGAAAAGCATTAGGCAATAACAAGTTAAAGTTTGTATTTCAGAGATTTAGAAATTAATATGTCTTAATCTTTGCTACTGAGATGCAGTTATATTAATAGAATCATAGAATGGCTTGGGTTGGAAGGGACCTTAAAGACCATTGAGTTCCAACCCCCATACCTTGGTCAAGGACACCTTCCACTAGCCCAGGTTGCTCAGAGCTCCATCCATCTTACAGCAGTCAGGGCAGAATGGGAGAAGAGATCATGTGTGGTGCCTGATTTTGACCTGATACAGAGCAGGAACATGGGGTAAGACAGCATCTGAAACTGGGAGTTAGGAATCATTCCCAGGGATATAGACCATTGACCAAAGATCTTCAGTGTGCTGGACTGCCCCTCTGTCTATCTTTTCCAATGAATTACAAGCAGACTTATTTTCTAGACCCTTGTATCAATCAGCTGCTAACTTGAATTCCTGTGCTGGCTGGTTTGTGAATTATGAATGCCAGTGACTGAAACCCCCTCATGAGAGGTTTCTGAAAGACCATATCCAGCGTTTCTGAGCACCATCTATTATATGTTTGATAGATATCTGCATGAATAATTTGCTCATGAGTGTTTATGATCATTATAATGACACGAAAACAAACTTCCTTATATTATAGTTGTTACTCAGTAGCGTAGTTTTCATAATGTATTTATATTCTTTAAGGACAGAAGAGACCATTGTGAATCACTATTTCATAACATAAGCCAGGAAATTTTAGTCATTAGTCTCTACAGAAGCCCATTCTGGGCATCAGTTCAGCTGAAGTATGTATTTTAAAAGAAAATAGTGCAAAAGCTAAGGTGGATATAACTGCTTATTTCATCCCCCTTGTAAGAGGCAAGCACAATAGCTGGCTAGGAGTCTCTTATATTCTATAAACCTTTTATAGGAATAGGAGGGTTCAGAATCTGACATTTATAAAGTCCAGCACATTTCACAAGTGATACTTAAAAATGTACACTTGTTGCTGCTGATAATGTTTTTATGCTTTTATTAAAGTGAACTGAAATATGTATTCCTAGTTCTCTCACCTACTTCCAAGCAAAGGAATTAAATGAGTAACTCTAATGTGTATAATTTCATTATCTACTATACATAGATATGACATTAAACAATTTTTTTTAATTATTTATGTGACAATGTACCTGATAATTAACAAAATTTAATAGATGTGACTATGATGTATCTGATTCAATTAATTAAGGAAAACCATTCTGTAAACCGTGAGTAGCTGATGTAAAGATGTCTCATCAGGATTAGCTTGGCTGTTGGGTTAAAAGAAACTTGTGTAGGAGGAAGAGAGGCTCTATCACATTTTATTTTTTTATAATAAACCCCATGAAAATCTTTGGATTTTCAATTCAAAAACACTTTAACATTTGTTTTAGAAAATGTTCACCAAGCCATCAATTGGCTGTGCAAATGGTAAAACCAGGGAGTCAGTAAGCCACACCAGCTTAATTATTCTTAGGAAAGATGTAGTGCATGTAGCATAGCGTGGATTACTTATTCTGCCTTTGGAAATAGCTTTCCTGATAATGGACCAATTCAAAGCCTGTTGGCATCAGTCAGCACACTCCTGCTATGGTCATCAGCTCCCATTCCAGCTCAGAGCCTCATCCAAAGCCTATTGAAGCTGATGAGAAAGTTGTTACAGCTGAGGTGGTGTAGGGACCTAAACAAGCTGTTATGAAATTAAATAGCCTGCCCCTTCTTACAATTTTCTTCTGGTTATTCTGCTAATTTTGGCAGCACCCAGCTGTTAGGGGAAGTTTAATTGAAGAAATGTTGATTTTTTTAGATCAAACTTTCTAAATGGACATTATTCTACTAAATGTTCAAAATGTGTCCGGCCTGTAACTATGAAGAATATGACATTGTCCGAAGAAGGAACACAAAAAGTGTTGTGTATGTTTATAGATAATTATACTGCAGTAGGGTAGCAGAACATTAATTTAATTTATGATCTGTATACAAATAAAAGATGTAATTGGTTTAATTGATATCACCATGGATCATTGGTAAATGTGACCTAGGAGGATCTGTATTTTGATCTGAAGCTCACTATGATCTTATTCCCTTTAAAAAGCAAAATACTAATCAACATCTTGTAGCCTTTGGGGTTTGAGGTACTGTTTGTTCCCTGAAGACTGGAGCTTTTTAAGCTTTTCTTGACAATAATGTTCTCATTGAAATAAATAGGATTGTTCATGGGATAGAAGTTACAATTTCTTTCACCTATAAGAGTTTTCTCAAAGACATGAGGACATAATTTATTGATCCATTTAAAAAATATCAGTGCCCCACAAGCCTCACACAGGGGCAGTCCAAATAAACTGGAAAGAAAAAGAATTAAATGGAATAGTAGACCTTTTTTTAAATTTATGTCTGTGACACTGATATAATATCTGCTTGATATGCTCTCGCTTTAAAAACCTCTTTATATGCTCTAGAGCTGCAAAGAGCCCCCGATAGTCTAATGGCAGTGGGATTGCACAAAGCATACAAGCTATAAATATTATGTTTATTCACTGTCACGTATGTTTTTTCATCCTGTTGTGACCCCAGTGTGGTAATATCTGAACAGTTTGTTCCAGAGCACAAGCCGTGCCGTGTGAAGAAGCAGGAACAGGAATGTTCACACCACACCTGGATCTTGACTGGTTGATCATCCCTTGCTCCTTATGATTAAGCAATAAGGAGAGAGGTTGAGGGTATGTCCGGGGGATCAATAACTGAGAGGGAGGCGCTAATGGCCTGAGGTGCAGCTGAGGGCCATTAACCCCAGCTGCTCATCAATCCTCATTAAAAACACCTGAAACGCAGTCACCACACGCGTGAGGGGCAAACCAACGTTTTTAAGCACCTTCGTGATTCTCCTCTCTGCTGTGTCCTTAAATTAGTCCTCATTTGATTTCTGCTAGTTTCTGGGGTAGATTATGATTTTCTTGCCCCAGCAGAAGTTATATTTGGTTGTGTAACTGGTTGTTGTGGAAAAACCACCGAGTTTAGGCCTCTGTGGGCAAACGGGAGTCGTCGCTGCCACAGGAGCAGAGCAATGGGCGCTTCAGGTGCTGCTGCATCTAACTGTGTGAAAAGGTAAGTAAGAAATTCACAAGAGATTATTTATAAAATCCAAACTTGCTTTTTAACAATGTAGCACAACATTTTTTTCTGTTGCAGCAAAATAAGTGTTTTAAGGGAAGAGTCTGTCATTCTTTTGGTTTTGAAGCTGTTAAACTTTCTTTTGTTGCGTTTCATAAAAATTATTCTGTTGTGTTTGATAGTATTTGGTACATAAAACACCTCCTAATTCTGAAGAAAAGCCAAGTATTGCGAATATATTTTGTGTTAGCTGGTAACATGTGCCTTCTCTAGGTGATTTGGGGTTTACTTAGTTTTTTGAAAAGCTTTCTGTTTTGTGTTACGCCAGGTCTTTCTAGAAAGTTCATCTTCTGGCAAGGGAGGCCTTATAATTGGCATTTAGAATATAATGATTTTGTAGTTTTCCTGTTATTCCTGGTTATCCCAAATTCAGATTGTGGGAATAAAACGTGAAGCTGTGACGAAATTCCCAAAAGTATTTTTGGAAAGTGGTCCAATCCCTAGCCCTGCTTCTCATGGCAGCAACACAAGCCCTCAGTAACCCCAGAGAGCTCAGCTGGCCGGGCTTGAGGATAGGTGACTGTCTGTGTTCAGTGCAAACGCCTTTCAGAAAATCCACAGAAAATTCTCTGCAGCCTTTACAACTTTGTAGAAATATTATCAAATGTGATTGGAGGACTTTGGGGTACAGGAGGCAGGTAATAGAATGTAAGGGTGTAATGTGGCAGCAACACAGTGAAACCAATGAAGGGGGTTTTTTTCCCCCATTGATCCTAGTGAGAGCAGAATTAGTGTTTTGCCCTCCCTTTAAAAGGGTGTGGGTTTTTTCCCTAGGCCTGCTGATGGTGCATGGGCTAATAAAGTTAAAACCTCTCCTCTTCTGGGTGTACACGAACACCTGGGGGGTAAGTGACTTGAATGTTGGACATGGGGAGAGTACAGGGCACTCCAGCTTAAGGGACTCTGTTTGTGTTAAACCCTTTGTTGGCGCTGTAGAAAACAAAACAGCCTCCTTTGCAGAGGAGAGTGAGAATCTGGTGCAGGATGCTGCTGGGATCCAGCACCTTGAAAAGCTCATCTGCATCTGCCACAGGGAAAGGGGTCACTGCTATTTCCCTGCATCCCAGGGAACGTGGAAATGCAAGGAGTGGGAACTGTGCAGGGGAGACTTAGATCAAAGCAGCAGTTCTTTGAATGTGGGTATAGAAAAATATGTTTGAGTACAGTCTTGTCTTTTATTCAGAAGGCTCAAGGCACATAAATAGGGTGACTGTACTAAGTCCATTTCCCTTGCATGGTTTAAAGACACACCTTTGTGTGTTGCAGGATGTCACTGTCTCTGTTCATGTGAGTGGAGATAGGTGTTCACAGGCTTATTTGCAGAATCATCCCACTGAAATAGAGACTGATACAGACTCATTTTCCATGGGAAGGTTGGAAACCTTCCCTAGGCCCTTATATGCTGTACTGTAACAGTTGAAGAGAAAGTCTCCTGCATCAAATATCTGCATCTGGGACTGGAGAAGGATTCTTAAGCAGTCCAAGAGTATTTTGAAAGGAATTTCAGAAGAAAAAGATGTCTTGTACAAGAAGTTTGAACAGAAGCTCTTATATTGGGCAGTCCAAAGTGGTTCACTGTGATCAGTTTTGCTTATGGGAGGGTTCTGAGTGCTGCTTGTGTGGCATGATTTGGACTCCTTTTACTAAACTCTGGGTTTTGTATTAAATACCTCTGCCAGAACACCAGTCCCCTCTCCTGCACTCTACCCTTGTGGCTGTAATTCTTACAGTGGCTTGTATTTTTAATGCCAGGTATCAACAATAGAGTCTCATTTATAGGGTCTGCCAGTTACTGAAACCAGCGAACTTGCTTTAGACATACATGTTGGACTAATTTATGATGTAGCTCTTTCTGTACAAAACAGTTTGCTGTGTAAGGCAAAATACCTGCATTTCTGTGACTTCTGCATGCCTTATAAAATCTGCTACTTTTTATGTTTCAAATGCTGTTAAATACTCTTCTGTTTGTTTCTGGTTTAAAGGACAATTAAAAAAGCTTAAAAAAAAATAGAGGTTCTGGGGCATATGTTGTTGGTTCACCCCTTTATATTATTTTATATATAAGAGCATCTTTGCTTGTTCTGTAGATGCTATAGAGAGGACACTATTTGTTGGAGGGAGCAAAGTGTGGCACTTTATTTCCCTGGGAGCCGTGATTGCTCAGCTGTGCCATTGCTTGCTGGAAGTCTGTGGTGGACAATCAAGCACAGTGCAGCAGAAGCCACATGTGAATGCAGTAAGTGAATAGCTGTGTTTGTGCAGAGGGGTAGCTGAGGAACCTGAAGAACAGTGGTGTCCTTTTGAGCAGGGCTACCAAGGGAGGGTATACCAGTTAAATTGCTCTGAGAACACAGATGTCAGTGTGGGTCAATGTAAATAATACAAGCTGGAGGTTGCAAGGAGAAAGCAAACAAGGCGACATTATAGTTGTCCAATCATAGTGGTCAGCAAAGCATTAAGTTCTTTTTCTCCAAGTCCTTTGGCATCCCTGTCCAAGTCTACAAGTCATGTGAAAGAATCTACCTCACACCTTTTCCTCACTTAGCATTTGTTAGTTCATGTTCTGTGGCCTGATGCAACAAAACTATAGCCTTCAACCCTTTTTTGTACCCTTCAGAAATACTTCACCTTCGTTGATGTTTCAAAAATTTATGACTTTACAGTGCCATTTTTCCCCTTTTGCTGAATGCCTGTGACTGTGCTGTAAAGTCTCTTTAAGACCAAGATATTCCTGTTTTTGTGTTGCTGTTCACTTTTTACAATGTCTGGTCACCAGGTCGTATTTTTAATCCCTTTCCCCCTAAATCTCTGCCTTGAAGAAGAGGGTTGTTTTGCTTGGCTCATGGCTTAACAGCTTCTGTGTTTTCCTGATCAACTGACCTTCCGTGTTTATTTTAAGTATGAAATTTCAGTGTTTTCAGATTCATCCTGTTTCAGACTGGCCATGGGTTTGCTGCAAAGATTTCTTTAAAAGCAGAAATATTTATTCTCTCTTCACTGTGGCCTCCACGTATGAAGGGGATGTGCTGAGTTGGCTTATGGCTTATCAGAAAGTTATGGTTTCTTCTGTATTGTTGATGTCCTCCTTTATATTATGGGTTTTTTCTTATCCTTGTCTTCATGCTGAGTAAGTCTTGCCCTTCATATTCTCATTATAAAACATTGACATCACCAGTGTGATTATGGAGCAGTTTATTTTTGTTTCTCAACTGTAGCTTTCAAGACAAGAAAAGTTAAAGACTTTTGGTAAGACAGTGGTACACTTGTGCTGTTTTGGCACTGCTATTAAGAAAATTTGACTTCAGTGGCAATACTCTAGATTTTTGCTTATTGTAACAAGAGAAATGCAAGCGATGTGTTTTTCTAGTTAAATGTTTCAACACATCTCACTGGCCTAGACAATATAATTACTTGTAATTGCATAAATATTTCAATTTTTTTTGAAAACATATGGTTCTGCTATACTTTCTTTTCATACATGTGAAGCTATTTGTATATCCCATCAAGGCCCAAGACTCTTCAGAGGTCAGAATGCTTCCAGCTTTCATGATAATACATTGTATTGACAGTCTTAGTAAGAACATGACTAATGGTTGAAACACATGGGATTTATTATAATCCCCAAGTAACAATTGAATGTTGTTCATGTTGTTCCTTTCTGCCAGCTGTGTGTAGTAACCAGTCCTATACCTGAAAGCTTTGACTGGGACTTAGTTGAACACTGGATGTAGTTCAGCTCAATTCCTGGTTACTTGTTGGATAACTTCTTCCTGTTTGCAAAAGTGTATTTCTTTCTCCCTTCTAATCAGCATAGTGGATCAATGTGCAGGAAGTGACGTGCCAAGGCAAGATGCTGCTGAGTGTGGACAGATATTTGGAGATAAACAGAAGAAACTGGATGTGTCCAGAGGAAAGTCACCTCCTTAGGCCTGGAATGTTTTCTTTGCAACACTTTTAGAACAGGGGGATTTCCGTTCAGCAGGTTCTGAGATAGGATTGACATGAACTCTCATGGTGTTAAGGTCAGAACTGTCCATGTCTTAGTTCTGCTTTTGAGATGAGGATCTTGAAAGACTTGCCTCATCAGTCCCCTGACACTCTGCCTGCTCGAATTCCAGGTTGTGTTGCAGACTCTCAGGGATGGCAAACCTTTACACAGCTGTGGTATTGGGTAGCTCAGCTAGAATCTCCACACCTTATGCTCCCATGCCAGGAAGCAAATGAGATGGGTTTTTGCACAGGCTTGGCCTTGTGTCTGTAAAAGGGAGCTTGGAGATCCAGGGATCCTGGGGGCAGGATTTGAGGAATGACAAACCTGGGAAGTGTTCCCAAAGGTCAGTGATTCTGGGACAGTATGCCTGATGGGGCTCATTGAAAGCTGTGGATATAGGGAACCTATGTACTGATCATGACAACTGAGAATAATGTTGAATATAATAGCAGGTATTTAAGGAGGAGAAGGAAAATAAGCAGGCTTAATTTTGCTGAGACTCTCCAGAGTGCAAAAAGTCTTCCTTGGGCGGTATGACTGAATTCCTCTTTGTTTCTGGTTTGTAGGAAGCAAAACTCCCATATTTTAGTCTCATTTGTCCTGAGGTCTGGCATTCCTGTGAACAAGAAACTGCTTTTCAGTAACTGTAGATGCAACCTCATCTATATGTGTAAATATGCTGCATATAAGACAATCTCCCCCCACAAGTTTCTGTAGAGATACAGACTGTAGAAGTTCTTTCTTGTTACTTTCATAGAACTTGAGGTAAAATTTTACTTTGACATGTGATTATAGAATGCATCTGATAGGTATGGTTGAAAACTTCTGTAGGTACCTGTGGGATGAGGTTACTGTGATGCATTTTAAATGATTACAGCTGTTGGAGGTAGGGGCATTTCCTGCTGAGAGAAATGGAGGAACTTCTTGGTATGGGTCAATGGTAGGTGTAAGAAAATACGTATTTAACTTTTTAAAAATGAAACTTACAGAAGAGAGCCAGGTCTGCTGTGTGTATTGCAGCATGTAGCTTCTGAAAGGAAAGAAATAGTCTCATTTCTTTGCTGTTTCTGGGGGCTAAGGGAGTAAATGACCTTCAGCTTTAGCTAAGTGGAAGAATTGCAGTTTGTAAGTTACGATAGCCATTTAAAAAAACAAAATAATCCCACTTTTCTGCTTTTTGGCGAATGCCTTGTAGTATGCAAATGGTCTGACAAGAGTGTGTACCCCAAAAACATACTCATGCCTCAGAACACTTCATATAAATGTAAACACTCTATTCTAGTGTACCCCAGCATAAACCAAGAGTGTACAAAGGCAGGGGAGTTACTGTCCTATGCAGCGAACACGAAATCATAGTAGGCTCCAAAATCTTGTAAATATTAGAAGACACTAATGTATATTGTTGATTATAATTCCAGTCACTGGTTATAAACCTCATGAAATGAATTGCCTCATTTATAATGCATACCATGGGACAACATCTAATTTGGTGACAAGCAAGGAGTCTAGCAAAGATTCAATAGAAATATCTGCTTAAATTACTATGTTCTCACCTAATTACATATATTTTCTAAAGCTTTGTTATTTAATATTCCTGTTGTTATTATTAAATTGATTTTCACACCTTCAAAAATTCTGGTAAATAAATGTCCTTTATGCTGTGAGATGCAAGGTTAGTGTTTATTTTAAATTGTAACTTTTTGTGAGAAAGATAAGAAAATCAGCATATGCTGTTATCAGTCCTCACTTTTGAAACAAGGTGAGGACTATCCTTGAGAAGTAATTGATATTCCTGTACAGGTTGAAACTGATATACAAACAGATAAGCAGAATCTTTCCAGTCTGTGCTTTAGCTGAAAATGCCATACCAATGGTTGTGTTATGTGGCCTCCAGTTTCAGACCAGATCTTTGACCTTTTGGACCCTTCTGCTCGTTATCTTTGACCATTTCAGATGTCTTGTACCAATATAATCTTTAGGTGCATAAGTGGTCTATAAAACTACTAAAGTAATGCTATTTCAGTTAGTGTTGTGACACTGTCTAAGTTAATGTGCAGTGGGTTGACCTTGACTAGATATCAGGTGCCCACCAAGCTGCTCTATCACTCCCACCCCAGCAGGATGGGAGGGGGGGGGGAAATAGAATAGTTAAATTAAAAAAAAAATAATTAAGAATGTGCATATGCAAACAAAGGGGAAAAAAACCCCTAAAGATTTTATTCTCTAATTCCCACGAGCAAGTGGTGCCCAGTCACTTCCCAGGAAGGAGGGCTTTAGCACTGTAACAGTGCTGAGCATGGTTTGCTTTGGAAGGGAAGTGTAAATTGCAAATACCTCCCCTTTCCTCTCCCTTTTTTCTTAGCTTTTATATCCGAGCTGACACCGTATGGTATGGAATATCCCTTTGGTCACTTTGGGTCAGCTGTCCTGGCTGTGCCCCCTCCCAAGACACTGCCCAGTCCCCAGCCTGCTGCTGCTGGGGTCAGCTGTTGGGGGCACAGTGCTGATGCTGTGCCAGCCCCACTCAGCAGTAGCCAAAACACTGTTGTGTGTTCAGCACCGTTTCTGCTATCAATAAAAAAAGCACAGCATAGTGAGGACTGCTGTGGGGAATGAACTCCAGCTCAGCCACACCCAATACACATTGTCTACTAAGTGATCATAGGAATAGGTACAGGAAAGTGTAATTATATTGCACTAAAAATGCCACCTATTCCTTGGGCAGCCAAGAAAATTCCACACTAAAATCCCATTGCTTATCTAGATGTGCTTGTTAAGAGTTGGATGCAGGAATTTGTAATGAAATCTGAGAGATCATTATGGCTGCTTAGAAAGCATAAGGAATACTTCAGTGTCATTGGGAGGTAATATAGTGGTCATTACTGTCTGAGGTGAAGGCTGTAAAAGTAGTTCTGTTAGAAGTTGAATTCCTAGACTTTTGGAAATTAGTTCTGGTTTATAACATGACCAGATCTGGTATAAAACTCCAGTGTCTCTGGTCCAGTATAAAATGGCACATCTTTTAATCACTTGTTTCTATGTAGTTTTGGTCATGGTTAAGGGTGGTGGTGGCAATGTGAGGTGTCACTGCTGTTCTGGTGACAGTGGTGTGAGTGAGCTGAGGGGTTCAATCACTGTTTCCATCTGCAGGGTGTTTGCTTTGTTCCAGTCTGTTGTGCCCATGGAAATTCATTACAAACAAAACGATTACACCTGTGTTGTTTTGAAGGGGCTGTTGAGGTGGAACAAACCAATTGTGTATGACTTGTTGCAAGATAGGGGGAAATGCTCTTCCTAAATGGGTGTACAAAGCTTGGAACATTAACAGCAATTGCTAAAACTTGTTCAGGTGAAGCAACCTTGTGCTGTTGTTCTTGCAATGTCTCATTGGGTGAGGAAGGAACTGCAGCTGATGAATGCAAGTTTTACTGCAGGGTCTTTTAATCTAACTTTTCTCTGTGATTTTTTTTTTCCTAGTGCTTTAATTTTATTATTTAAAGGCTGCAACCCATTGTGCTAGGGATATAGTTGCAAACAGAAAGACAGCAGATAAGTCTGTATGGGATTTTTAAATGGAGAGAATGGCATTAGTGAACATATGACGTCCATTTGTCAGAGCTGGGAAGAAGACAAATCACAGATTTGTAACTTAGAAATTAATGCAGTCATGCAAAACTTCTGTTATGTGGACTTCAAGGATCTATCTACAGTTGAATTTTTATACTGTGATTGGCATTACACAGATGGGAAAGGAGGATAATATGGTGAGAAAAGTGTCAGGGCATGAAAGCATAGAAAAGTGTGCTAGTGGTTTTTCTGGTTTTGTGCTTTCACAAATGCTACTATTCATAGGTCATCTGCATGGAGGATTTACTTGACATTGCAGAAAATATTTTCTGTATTCAGTGTAGGAACATTCTCTGTAACTCTATTCTAGCTGGTGGCAGTTTTGAACATAATGCATTGTTGATAATTTAATTGTTTACCTAGTATGAATCTTGCATGAGAAACATGGGAGCTACAAAGAAGCTTTCAGTTTGCACTCCTCAGTGAAGATTCTGAAAAGGCTATTCATATTGGCCTACTAATGTGCAAAAAAACCTTCCAGTCCTTTTAAATTATAAGTAATCTGGATTTCAGTCCTTGCACTGACGCTGTGGAATGAAGCTGTTCGCCGAGGCACTTGAGGAGAGAACCTTTTTCCTCTCCATCTTTTTTCCTTTTCCTCCTAGAAGGATGCATGTTAGGCTCTGCACGTGGGAACTTGAACACATGATGCAGCAAGAAACAATGTGAATTTGGAATGCATCATAGCCATGCTTTCTTCTGTTGGCCTTGCTATGTTCAGAGCAGTCTATTTTTAATGAATCTGCTCTTGCCCAGAAGTTTCCAACCCCAGAAGTCCTTTCAGGTAGTAAAGATCAGTCAGTTGCTTCCCACTATTTGAGAGGAACAAATGTGGTACCCTCAGACTATTTCACTTGTCTGTTTTCTTAACAATAATAAAACTATAGCAAGCTTATATGGTTTTGTGCGCTGTAGGATTTGATGGGTGCAGTTCTGGGGGAACTCACCTGTCATCTCCCCAAATGCACAAACATTTTGTGGAGTGGTGTCAGTGGGATAGCTGGAAGAGATCCCAGTGCTGCCTAAAAATGGAGCTTTCTGAAGAAAGCATGTGTTTACAGGCAGAGGGAACTTTTTTGGAATAACAAATGAACTTCAAATTGTTTCAAAGAATGGGTAAAGAAAGTTTATGCAAGTCCTTATTTTGCCTCTGTATCAGCACACTAGTGTTGAGTTTCTTGGTAGCTCCAGTTATTGGGGATCATTAGGGTCTGTAGCCCAAAGGCACCACAATAGGGTAACCTGTGTTTTGCCTTTCAGAGGTAGAGCAGGGGCTGTAGGAAAAGTGACTAGTTTGTGGTAGTGTGGTGTGTGTGGTAAGAAAGGAAAACAAACTCTGACTCCTGTTTTGTCTTAAACCTCATAGTTTTCTGAGGGGAAAAAATAATTAAGTCTTATCCTATTTACTTAATACTCTGGCAGAAATGTTCTTTTGTAAACACGTGTGTGTTTTCTGATGTTAAATTAGACTCAGTGACATCGTGTGTTTTGGTGTGTCAGTGGATTCCTCCTTTGGGCCTGAATCACACTGAAACATTTTCCATATTGGAATATGAACATGATGTTAGTTGAGACAGTAGCAGCACAGTTGGTGCTGTGGTCCAAGGCTGCATCATCATCACGTGAGATGTCTTATAATGATGGTCACAAGGCCATGAGAGTGGCCTGATTAATGAAAACCAATAGTGTATCCCTTTAGGTTGTCTCTAAGTTAGGACATCAAAAGCTTTTATGGTTGCATGCCACTTTGTTATTACATAGGTATTATCTCAGCAGTGGGGGTGTAATTGTTGATGGCATCAGAATAAATAACACTTAGCTTTCTGCTTATGGTGTTTGGAAGACTCTTCCTTTTAGCCTTGTGAATCCTTTGTTTCTCACTCTCCAGGTCTGTATCTACTGGTTTTGGGAATGGGAGGGGGAGGAGGAAGGAGGAGGGAAAAAAAAAGGCAAGGTAATTATCTCCACTAATAGTCTGCCTGCTTGTGCTTGATTGAAATGCAGGCTGACTCTCCTGTATCAGTGATTTATTCCCAAAGAGAAGTTCCAGTTGTCTACAAAGCCAACACCTTTGGACAGGCACCATCTGGCCAGCTGCTTATTAACTCCCATGGTCCTGCCTGATTCTACTGGCAAAGAGACCAGTCTCATAGAAAGCAAACTAGAAGGATGCTGCCAGGTGCCCCAAGATCTCTCTTCCCTAAAGAAAAATGAATTTCATGCAGCCTCCCTAGCGGGTACCATGTAAAAATAATTAAAAGGGTACTGAGGAAAAACAGCTAATTAAAAAGACTAAACACTGAGCCCTCTCATTCTTAAGGCTGGCCAGGCTTTTCCTGTGGGGAGGCCAGAAGTCAATTGTGTCTTTATGCTGTCATTTCAGTTGCCCTGTTTCGAACCTGTGTGAGTGCTCCTTGACTCCAGCTACAAACCAGGGCTGTTGTGGTTCCCTGGGCACCCTCACACCCGTGGGGTTTGCTGCCTGGCCATGCTGGCCTGGCACTCCCTGGTTGCATTCCATCTCCTATAGCAGCAGAGATGGGCTCCACTCAGCAGGGTTTGCACAGCTCAGGGTTTTGCTGCAGTGATCCTGTAAGGGCAGGCTGGGTTATCCAGGGTGTGCAGGTTTGGCAGCTGTTGTCCCACTGCTGCCATGTGTTTGAAAGGAAGCATAAAACAGCATACAACATACATAAAAACAAGCATACAAGAATCTTAAAGAAAGATAATACACTACAAGGAAATCTAAAATTGCTGCTGGCTGCAGGAAGTGTGGTTATTGGTTGGGTATTTCATCAGAGTGCTGTACACAGGGCAACTTAACTTCTGTTGCAAACTCCTTTATAGGAAATAAAGGAAGAATAGGGTCTATTACTGTATAATGCACCTGTCATCATAGGGATTTTACTGCATTTTTAAATTGAAGAAGTGTGACTGGCTCTAAGGAGTGTGTAGGGGATACTTGTAAACTCATAAATAATCACATAATTTGCACTCTAATAAAATAGAAAAATATTCTATGTTGTTTTTACAGAAAGATCTTTACAATTAATGTGAAAATTAGCATAAATAACTGTTACATGATCGTTGCCTTACTCTGATTTCAAAAAAGAAGGCATTTTCTCCATTATCTGTTGCTAGGTAGTTTCATTGCTAGGCACTGTGGTCCAAAAATATTTTCTTTGTTTGAGATTCTCTGACAGAAATTTAAAATGAATCCTCAGATCTTTTCAAAACCTTAAATCAGATAGAAAAAACATATGTTCTTTGAGGTTTTTTTGCTCCAATGTTCAAGTATTTTAAAGATTGGGAGAAAAAGTAAAATTGACCAGAAATGTTGTCTGTCAGCTCGTTAGAGCCACGCCATATCACAGTGTATGGCCACACTGAAATCCTCCTCATGTCAGAACTGTGCTGGGCTTGTTTTCACCTGCTTTGCCTTTGGAAACCTCTTCTGAACAAGAACAAAAACTGTAACAGACTTGGGTACCTTATTCCCCCCCCTCCCTGCTTTCATTCCCCTCTCTTTTTCCAGAGGGAGTTCTATTTTTTGCCAAGCAAAACACACAGCAGAATTTCTGGCACTGTTTCTCCTGCTGGGGAATGAATGGTACAACTCATAATCACTAACATTGTGCACAGATGCTCAGAGAGATGATAGAAATGGAAAACTGACCATAAAGCAGCTGCATTTTGGTGTGATTCCCCTAAAGCAGGGTAATCAGAAGTTTTCTATTCTCAGTAATTAAACCAGGGAATATTACACAAAGAAGGCAATGGCTGAAATGACTATCACTAAGTTATCTTCAAAAAGGTGTGGGTATGTAAAATATTTTAGTCTGCAGGCTTGATTATTCTGTCTCATACGCGTGGAGCCACTTTTATCTTTTGCCAAATAAAAAAAAGTTATCAAATGAAGGTTGATAGAATTGTCTTCAGCTTTATCCTATGCCCTTTGCAACTTCATTTTTATCACATTTTGCAATTGTGCTTGAGGACAAGCGTTGGCCAGAAATGTGCAGTTGAGGTAAACTTTGATTTGAGTCACTGGGAGTGTAGTCTGTGTGAGATCATACGGGATCAAACATAGCGGGATAATCTCAGTCCGTGTCTGTTGTTGAGCAGTTCCAATACATGGTGCCTGCTAGCAACCTCCTTAGAAAATCTGCACAGATGAGCAAATCACAATTAGTCAGCACAGCCAGAAGATCTAGTACTGAGCTAATCTTCCCATTCAAGTAAACAGAAAGTGTGCTTACCCTGCTTTGTTTATCCTTTCGAGGGCCTATGCCAGTGTATTATCACATCGTGCCCAGAGTATTGCTGGAGTATCCTTGTGTGTCATGGGGACCAAGGAGAATTGAACAGGTGTGCTGTGAAGCGTGGGATAAAAAGGTTTTGTTTAAAGGATGATTCCATGAGGGAGAGATAAGAATATCAAATTGGGCAGGAATATTATATGCTTGATTTTGGGGGCTGTTTTTGTTTGTTTGTGGTTTTTGATTATTTTTAAATATTTGTGTCAATTATTAGAATCTGGAAATCTTGCTCTCAAAGAAGTCTAGGCTCATTGAAAGAGTGTGTGTGAGCTTGCCTATACACAAACTTTATAGAGACAAAAACATATCCTGCTGTCCCTGTCAGCAAGGTGAAGTGTTCACCTGTATAGTATTGCTGTGAAGGACTCTGTAACTGAATATCTAATAAGCACAGGAAAAAAAGACAACTACTTCTGTTTGCTTTTAAATGGCCATGTTTATATTTTTCCACAAAACCCTTCAGGTGCACTTTTTTTTTCACCTTGAAATCTGGAATAGCATCCCAGAAGACAATATTTCAAGCAAGAGTAAATGCAGGATTTTTACTTCTCCTTTCAAAGCAGCCTTGACAGAGTATTTTCTATATATGCTCATGCATGTCAGAAGATCTACTGCATGTTACCACAGACATGTTAAAGTGAGTGACTGTAGCTAGAACCAGGCCTGGCAAGGCTTATTAGATGTAATTCTGAGAAAAATCTCTTTTGTTGAAGATTGAGTGTGGTTGACTCTTCTACTCTTTAAATTCTTACCTGATGCTTTCCAATATTGAGAGCTGATCTTGGGGAAAAAAATCTGAGTATTCAGACATACAGTTTTGATTTCAGGGTCTTTTCTCTCTGTTCATTCTTCCATTCCTACTAAAGATCAGAATATCAAATGATGGAAAGCCTTGAAAATGTGACTAGCTTGGAGTCTCTGTAGCATGTAAAGCTTGAAATATTATAATTAATTTCATTGCTGCATTGCTAATAGTCTTTGGTACCTCAGCAGCTGGCTGTGTCCATTCCTCAATCCTGTGTTTTCTCAGATGAACCCACCCAACCTCCCACTTCTCCTGTCTGAGCCAGTCCCCAATGTTCCAACCAGTGTAGTGACTCTGCACTAGTTTGGTTCAATGGGTAAACTGCAAGATGAGACCCAAGCGTTTGAGACCTAAAATGTAACTTTTGTCTAGTTTCTTAGACAAAGAAAACATTCTGTTAACTCCAACCAAGCCAAGCACAAATGCTCTTAAGTCTGGCCAGTTTTCATAATCTCAGTTTTAGTGTCAGGGCCAGGTTTACAGTGGCTGATCCAAAATATAAATGAAACACATATGAGATGTCTTAGACCAACAGGTGCTGCAGCTGCTTTTATAATGCAAAGCTGAAGAAAACGAAATGCCTCGATCATATATGAACCAATTGTTCTGGCATAAAACTGTCTCCAGTCTTCGAATAGCCTGCCTTGGAAGACATCACAAAGCACTGCAGAATGTGTTTGAGTGACAATTATTTAGAGAAGTTACTGCCCTCGTAATGTAATTTTCCTGTGTCAGTATATAATTAGGCAGAATGAATAAAGAAGAGTTCCTATTGTGAAATACTGAGGAGCTGCTGTGCCCCTCCCAGCACAATGCTGCTGAATAAATCAAATCTAACTTTCAGTTGTGCAACTTCTGGTTTTCTGATCTTTGAAGCCTGTATTGTGTGCTGCACAACTGGTCCAGCTGATTTCCCCCTTTGATCTTCAAGGATCTCTTGGAAATGTTACCTAAATATTTAAGAAATAAATATTTTTGTTTCTTTTTTCCATATTTTATTAAATTTGAACACTGTGCTTGTGGAGTATGTCAACTTCACAATGCTGGAAGACAGAGTTTTCAGCAATAGCAACTGCACAACCTGGTGAAAGTTCCATTTTTCATGCCAGTGTGTCTTATACCAAATGTTCCCCTCCTTGGGGGATGTCGGGATCTTTGTTGCATCAAGTCTGCCTAAGTGATGGGGATACTTGACGTTTTTTTTTGAGAGGTTGAGCTATCAAGCAACTATCAGATTCTACTGTTAAAGAGTAATTCTAACTGTGGGTTCTGCATGCTTCTTCTATAGGTGAAAATCAAAGCTTCAGTCTGGTAATGCCTTCCTGTGCCAGTTTTGAACTGGGACCTGTGGTTTGTTTCACTGCTTTTCTTCTGAGGGCTCAAGTTTACCCAATGCTCCTGGACTTATTTAAATGTTCTTAAGAACACTCCTGTTTGTTGTCTGTGTGTGTGTGACTGTGTAACCAGATAGAGGCATTTGTGATTTCAGATCATAGCAGCAGTTTCAGTAACAGGGTTTCAGGATGGGAAGGTGATATTTGGAGGTAATGTCTCTCTTGCTAAATGGATGAGCATGTCCCATACTTTGTGTGATTTTTCTTGGTGATAGGAAATAAAAATCCTGTTCTTTTTATGGAAGGAGCTCTCTGGGGGAAAAGCTATCAGGTCAGGCCACAGGTTACTGCATGTGGTGAGGGACAGTGACCTGTCAGAAGAGTCACCTTAACCAGGAGGCCCCTTTGCAGGTAGATTGTTGGAGGATGGATTGAGTGGCTGCTCTGGCAGTTGCAGGTTCTCAATGCCTCTGAAGAGCTGCCCACAAATTGCTGGTGAGAGGCTTGTGTTAGTGATCCATTGTACTCGTGTTCTTCTGCAGCAGGAAAGCCAAATAAGTGAATAACCACAGACCTCTGCTGCTTTACAGGGCTTTGGGCACAAGGTTTCATGACCTCTGTGTTAGCCTAGGCCATCATCATCATCACTGCCACAGCTATCTTACAAAGAAGCAATCCACCCATGGGTAGAGCACCCCATGGAGTGACAGCATGAGCTCTTAGGCCTGGCTTTATGGCACCTGTGCGTGGTGTTTTGTTGTGATGGGGGTGTTGTCAGCCCCCCAGCTACTTAGTTTTAAGCTTGCTTGGATGTAAACATCTTGCTGTGATGTAGAGTCACATGGAGATGTGGCAATCCTGTGATTTCAGCTGTTTAAGTGTTTGTTAATGCTCATCAGGAAGGCCCTTCTTCTAGTCAGGGAAGAGGGATCATCCTCTCCAGTTACCTCTGCAGGTTGTTCCCCCCACCCCAGCTGAAATACTACTTTTATGGTGAGATGAATCACTGTCTGGAGATGCTTCTCTCTCTGTTGAGACAGCCTAGATGTCTAGTTTAGGTTAGATGCTGACTTTTGGACAGCTAAAGATACTGAGATGAATGAAATTCTCTGGACCATTTCCTCTTTGTGCTTGGAGAATATACCCAAATGCTACAGGGGATCTTGTTCCTGCAGGATTGTGATAAATAAGAAATGAGGGACTGATCATTCTCTTTTGGATAAAACCCAGAGACAAGATAGAAAAAAAAAATACTGTATATATAACCCTTTATTTTAGAGCAGATTTCCATTTTTAGTTTCCCAATCTTTGCCTTTGTGTTGGGAGGGGATCATATGCTTGCAGCTGCATAGTTACAGAGATACTGCAAATAGAGTGCATAGTACCCTCTGTGTAGCATGCCTGATTGAATTAGCCTTTTGAGGTGAAGTCGCTGCATTTTGCCTAATACTTAGTTTTTTCCAAAATCTTTAAAAAAGAGGGAGGTATTAAGATTTAGAAGAAGCCTTTGTACATTTAGAACTAGGAGGGATATAGCTCATGGTTAACTGCCTTAAATGAGCAGAGGGACATTATAGTGTACAAATAGGCACAGTGTATATAAATTCTGATCTCAAAAGTAAATTTACTGAGTTTAGTAACTTCCATCAGAAGGATATATGCTCTGGTTGATATCCAAGAACTCTTGTGCTCTCCACATGCCCTGTTTGCTGGGATGCTCTTGAAAAGAATAAGCACTTGCTACAGGCTCAAACATAACTGAGTTCTGCTTGATCTTTGGTAGTATTTGCCTTATGATTAATCAGGCGTGATAAAAATTAAATTTAAAGGACTGCCTTGATTTTTCTTGGGGCTGGGGAGGAGGGCAGGAGCATCAGTATAGGAGAATTTAGCTCAGTGGTGTGAAAACAAATCATGTATCCAGAAAATCAGAGCTTAGAAATAGAATGCACACTGATCAAACATCAACAAATGTGAAAAGCCCTACAAGTGCAGGCCACGAGGTTGGTTGGGTTTTGTTTATTTGTTCCTAATTTATTCCTAATTCTCCTTTTCCTATAGGCCTCTGTGGTTTGAATAAAACTTTATTCTCTGCCCACAACCTAACCAAGTGTTTTTGAGGAGTCTATTGATGTTTGAAGTTTGCCAGAGGGAGATGATTTATAGCAGAATTTAACATTTAAGGCCTTTGCAATGAAACATTGGAAACCAACACTTGTGATGATGTGTGCTAAATACTGTTGGTGAATGCTTTGGGATTTAGAAGCCTGAATCCATCCCACAGGCAACAGTGCCTTGGAGTACGTGCTGAAGGAAGAGTGTGTGTATGAGAGCGTGACAAAGCTTTTCTTTCCCTGAATTTTTATTGTATGTTACTGCAGGATAGCACAGTATTGGGCCCAGACACCTTCAGCAAAGAGACTGCATTGCAAGCAGTACAACTGCACCAACACAGTGTTGTACTTGGGCCAGTTGGAGCAGCTCAGCACAAGCAGCTCACAATGTCACCATCGTGCTGGCTCCACTTCAAGCCACGTGCTGGGGCAGGGGGCTGTGGCTGCCCAGGGGCTGTCAGGATGGGAGCAGAAGTCACAGAGGTTCTGAAACACCTCTGGATAATAGGCCTTGAGCTGTGGGAGTAGCTCTGCAGCCTTTATCCTGCTTGCACACTTGACATGCCAAAAGCAGCTGGATCAAAGGGCTGTTTGATCACCCAGCCATGCACTTGGGGGATGAGATCAACAGCCCTGCACCTTGTTGCTTATCCCTCAGTGGTGAGCCTGGGAACTGGAAGCCCACTGCATCACCCTTGCTCTGTAGGCTCAGTTGTGAGAGTCTGTCTTGGGGGCAACATGGGCAAAATAATGGCAGGTACCCTGGCATCTCATGCCTGGGAAAACATTGGCTTCGAGGCCAGCAGGAGGCAGTGAAAACCTGTAGAACATCTATTCTTTGTTCTTGATTTTATTATTTTTTAAATTTCAATTATTTTTTTTTCCTCCTCATAGTCAAGATGTCTGTAAATCTTGTCTTTCTAATCAGCTTTTCATAATAATATATTTCAGAATCTTAGTAAAACTTAGTACAAGAATAACTGTAAAACAAATATAACACCCTCCCCTTAGATTCTAAGACATTTAAGTCCCATTTTTGACTGAGGGTCTGTAATTTCATAATAAAGAAGCCCTCACGCCTACTTTCACCACGGTTTTGGAGACCTGGTCTTGATTTAGTCTTCTGTTAACAGAGAATCCTCCACATCCTTCCCTAATTGAGGTGTTACACTGATTAATTTAGCAGATTAGTACTGTAGTTCCTTGATCTGTTTTATCTGGCATAATTCAATGTGACTGCTGAAAAGAGCATTCCCCTGTTATCTATCTGCCTATTTCTCCCTCCTGCCAGCTCTGGTTTCTGTGCTTCCTGGGTGAAACTGTGCCCATTTGTTGCCAGATGAATTTCCTAACCTGCAGAAACCAAACAATTATTTGGCTTTCGGCTTACTCCGTTTACTTTGGTTAATACTGATGCAATGGAGATAGTGGGAATGAATGGCCATAATAGCGAGGAGAAAGATGGGATTGGCTTCTTTAATCAGCAGCACTGAGCAATGACAGATTAAATGGATTATGGAATAAGGGTGCGAAACATAACAAGCAAGTAGCTAACAGCTGACACCAGACAAATTCAGATGTGCAAAAGTAGTTGTGTGGCCAATGAAGATAAAGAATCCTTTGCTATCTGACACTCACAGTTGGAAAATTTTATTTCAGAGGCAGGGAATTCTTTTGACCCTTACAGAGCATAAGACATGTATTTTTTTGGCAGTCTGCACTGAATTTAGAATTTGGAAGGACTACCAATATTCCTACGGAGGGAGTGGGTGTTTTGAAACTTAAGGGTACTATGGGAGGGCAGTAGGGGGGGGAGGAAAAGACAGCATAGTCTTGAATCCTCATCCATGCTGTGAAAACCTTACTCTACTGGCTGCTGTGTCACCAGTTCGGATCCCTGTGCCTCCTAACTCAGTCAGGAGCCGACTTTCTGACTTCCTTACTTTGAACCTTACCCACATGACAAAGCAAAACTGCCTTGTGGGGTTCTTGGCACGCCAGTTCAATACAGGCTGGGTTGAAACTGTGGGGGTTTGTAATAGACATTTGCAGAGAGATGTTTCCCTGCAATGTTTTTCTTTGTTGACACTCAGAAGAGGAAAGACAATATTTCCTTTTTTATTTTAACCGTCCATACCTTTGCTGAAGTAGACCTGGATGAAAGTGACTGTTCTGAAGAACAGTTGACAGGTGACCAAGGTGTTACTGAAGGGCTCTGCTGAAGGCTGCTTTCAGCAGACCCGTTGTTTTCCAGTAGGGTTAAACTCCTATTAATATCAAAGCTATTAGGCTAATCCTCAAATAATAATATGGTTTATACCTCTTGTACTGCACCTCTATAGGGTTTGAGGCATAAAAATACTGCCCATAAATGGGCAGACTCTGTTCCAAGAACTTGTATACATCTGTGACTCTAAATGCCCTCTGGTCTTTTGGGAGTCATATTCTGTAGCTTTCTTTAAAAGAAACAGCTGTATCTTAAGAGACTTCTGAACTCTGAAGCTGCTATTAAAACATCTGTGGGTTTAAGTGATGCTGTGATTTCTTCATGACTTATCAAACAACAAAAGTTCCAACAGGCTCAGGTAATTAAACCTTATTTTAAGTTTCTGCTATGACTTAACTTCTGTAAGAGTATACCTTTTATCATCAGTAGTTGCTTGGCATCTTTTCATGCAAGTCAGGGAAGATGCTACTAAGCAGCTCTAAAATTTTATTGCCTTTCAGAGGATGACAGATAATGCTCTGATGAAACTTGGGCACTGAGCTCACAGGGCATTTTGCCAGCATAGCTGCTTTTGTAGCTCTCTGTGTTTCTAACGTGATGCAGTATCAGAATGGCAACTGTAGACTAGAAAGACATGCAGATGCATGTATTCCGTGCTGGCTTTTTTTTCCTAAGGTCCCAGTTTAAATTTCAAGTACATTTTCATCGCTGATGCTCTCATTGGTTCTAACAGGAGCCTTAATGGTCTCTTTGAGAAACGAGCTTGTATGTTTCTGTATTCTAGTCAAGAGGGCAGCCTTCCAATTCAGTTGTTTTAAAGAACTGGCATCTTCAAACACAAATGTACAGAGAAGCAGTATCAAAGAGACTGGAGAATAAGAGTCCCATATATATGCATATATATATATGCACAGCACCCCATGACAAAAATGAAATTAACATCTTTAGGTGTGTGAGGAAAGTATGCTCAGGTGTGCCCCTTGTAGGGTGCTGATTCTATAAGAAGGGTAAGACAAAGTCTCCATGCTCTTTCCCATCCAGACAAGACAG
>VXBX01002685.1:419460-432586 GCA_013400415.1 Scytalopus superciliaris | reverse complement strand
GGCCCCGCCGGTCGGAGGAGTTCGGAGTGACCGGGCAGAGACACCGCATCCCGGCTGTGGCCATAGCCAGCGCCTTGCCGAGTGTTTCCCTTGGCCAGATCCTTCTGCAGGGCTGGGAGTTTCCCACCTGGCAGTGTGGTGCTCACAGCAGCTACTGCAGGCGCACCTGGCAAGGATGGGGAAGGATTGGTGGCAAACTGTGTGAAAGCCAGCGTGCATGTAGGTGAGCTGGAGAGGCGATGGCTGGGAAAGGGAAGGTGCCCTTCTGCCTCTCTCCTGCTGCCCCAGTGCTGTGCTTCGGCAGGAGGACACGGAGCTTTGCCGGAGGGGTGGTGGTGGAGCGGAGTTACGGGGCTATGCCAAAGGGACAGTAATAGAATGCTGTTATTGCTGAGCAGAGAAATCAAAATTCGAAGCCTTCACGCCCTTGTGGTCGCTTATTGGATACGTGCCTGTGTTTCCCCGTGAGGAACACGAGAAATCTTGTTTCTGTTAAAATGCTGTACTTAGCCTTGGTACTGATTAGTGCTTTATCTCAATTGTCATCAAGGACGGCATTATTTTTAAAAAGCAGAGGACAGTCTGGGAAATGGATCTTCCAGGGTTTAATTCTGTAGACAAAACAAATCATAAATGTTCTTTTTTAAATTATTTTTTTCCCTTCAGGTTGGCTTGTTTTTTCTTTTTTTTTTTTTTAAATAATTACGCTTTTTTTGTCATCCAGAGAACTATATTGTTTATAAGTTAATTGGAAAAGAAAGTTTTCAGTTTAATATCCAGGTCAAACTGCAGTATAAATTCTGAATCGCCAAGTTAACAGAATTCACTTGCATGCTTAGAAATGATGGCTGTGTAACATTACTTAACAATTTCCAAAATCTGACCATTATTTAACTGTAAACATTTAAATGCTTGTGCTTAAAGCTTTCAGAAAGCTGAGAAAGCACTTTTTCATTTTTAATTGCACGTAAACTAGGCCTGTTTGGTCCAGAAAATGAAAGTTTCACTTTTGCATAATGACAGTAATGCTAGTCTTAAAAACTAGTTCGGTAAAAGGCTTACATTTGTGCATATTTATTGAAGTATGCCAGAGTTTCAGCTGTATTTTGTGCAGTTCAGCATTTGTAAAATGCTGAATTCTAGCTGTTACGTTTGTTGTCAGCTGTTTTAGAGTTTGTGGACCTCAGGTCATCATTTCTAAAAGAAGGAGTTGAAGTGTGTAAGTGTGGTTTTCTTCTCTCTGCTTCCCCTCAAATCTGTCAGACAAATGACACATTCCTTATGCAGAGTAATCATCAGATTTTGATTAATTATGCTACTTGAGGCTCAGGAGGAATGAAGATGCTTGGCAGATGTGTTTGTTTACCTTTGTAGTATGTACCAATTCTGGTCTCTCCATTAGTAAATGAATCATTAAAACTCCCTTACCCTTAGCTATGGGATTCCCAGCTAGCATTAATATATGCCTTAGGAAAACTTGGTTTATGTGAGTATTATCAACCTATGGAAGAACATAAGCCCTTGAACTCTTTTGGCCATTGGGTAGTCTTTTGTGGTAGAAAATGTGTATGCTTCCCCCCCCCCTATACTTAATTAACAGCATTTATTACTGTTCTGCATGAGAAAAACCTCAGACTGAATTTGTTCAGTGGCTGGGTGATTGTTCCTAACTAGTCCAGTAGGTGGGTTTTTTTCCCTGTTTGTTTGGGCCTCTTTGATCTTTACTTAGTCTTATTAACATATTCTGTACAAAGATCCAACACGCACACCCACCCTCCTTCCTTCCAGGGTGGCAAAGGAGGATGCCGAAGTCTTCTCACAGGACTTCTGAATCCTGGTTTGCAAGAGCTAAGAAAGATCTCTGAAATACAACTATGCTGTTCTGAACCACTGTCCTCTGATGGCCTTTAGCCAAACTTGTGGTCTCCATTATGGGGTCAGTTTACTCTGGCCCATGGTCAGACATCTACCTGAGCTTTGTGATTTGTTTTCTGAATTGTACGTAAACACCACGTATTGGCCTAGTAGAATAAATTTTAATACCTGACTAGAACGAGTTGATGGATACGTGTTTTAGGCTCTGCTCTTAGTGTGATTTCTGGATTGCAGCTGAGTTGAGAGTCAGTCTGATTATTTCTTATGGTCAGCAAAAGCTCTTTGGAGGATTAATAAAAATATTAATTCTAACACTGATTTATCCATAAAGAAGTTGATTTCAGGTTTTTCTCTTCTGTTTATCTTAGCTCTGTTTCCACTGTGCCTTCTGTGTTAACTCATGGAATATGTGTAGCTGAATGAATCAGTGTACCTAACACAGCTTGAAGATACTGGGAATGATGTTGGATCTTGCTGCTAAAAGCATGTGAAATGGACCTGGAAGTAGACTTCTACCAAGAAGGTAAAAAGTTACATGGACTCTTGAAGAACTGATTATTTTTCTTTTTTGTTGTTAGTGTTGCAATGTACAATTTTTTTTCCCCTGTGGGAAGAATATGGAAGAGGCCATATCAGTATGTCGTAAAACAATTCAGATTTTTCTCTAATGCTCCTATTTTTCACAAGAGGAGACTTCCTTTTATTTCCGAGTCTCTGAAATGGAAGTTTTATCCCTGATTTAGTATAATTTTAGTTTATTTCAAGTAGTTTGTCTTTTAAATCCTCAGTGAAATAATCTTTATGGAAAGAGGTTTACCTTTTTGTGTTGTATACACAATACATTTCAGATACTGTGTGTTCTGTTTTAACTCAGAAAGAAAGAAAAGTCCAAATAAACCACTGTGAGTTTAAACTTAAGTGTAGAGTTCAAAGTATAATTACAGTCTTCCCTCTTAATTATTCTCTTGAAGGATTACTTCAGAAGAATTCTTCAGGCACTCTTTTATTTTATTTCTTCGTGCTTTGTGATAATGAACAGGTGTTTGGTTTATCACTGATACTTATGGATTGACAGATTTCTTCCAGACTTCTGTAAAGTAATGTTCACCTCATTATCCCAGATTTTCCTGTAAGTTAATTTTTTAGTTGATGAAGAAAGACTTTGTGGAAGAGACTTTGATCATCTTGGGTTATAAGGTGACTTAGTCTTTTCTTCACTTATCTTGGTTGTTTCACATATATTTCTGGCAATTCTCAGGCACTGCATAACTGTGTTTTACTTTGGTTTTGATTGCTGGTCCTTTCTGGCATGGGTTGCTTGTTTTTTTCTATTTTTTTTTCCTCTTAGTGCAAGACTCAAGGATCCAAAACAAAGCAACGGGTATCTAAAAAGAGCTGTAGATGCTGTGTGGTACTAGAATATTACAGGGCTCTACTAGAAATTTTCTTCCTGTTGTAAGCATGTCTTATGCCAGCTTTAGAACAGTCTTTGATTTCTTTGAAGTAGAATTCTTAGAAGGAAGAGAAGCTCCATAGCTGAGTTGTGAGATGTCATTTGTGGTACCACCCTTAGGTCTTTCGTCACCAAGGCAATTGAGGAGGGCTTTGACTGTTCACTTTACCTTCACTGAAGTTGTGGCATACTCCTTAGAATTAACCCTATCTCGGGATTTGTTCATGGAATATGAAAAGTAGGAGTCCTTTCATTTTAGGTTACTTTTTTGTAATGGAAAGATTACTGTAGGCTTTTCCACTCTTAAACTGTGGATTGAAGTCAGTCACCTGCTGGGCAGCTGTCAGCATCCTGTTGGACAGGTACCCAAACACTGTAATTGCCACTTACAAGATGAGAATAGCTGTAGACATTTTTTTCCAAAGGTTCACTTTGCATATAGACATATTGCACCAGGCTGGAAAGCTGATATAAGAGTTGCTTCAACCTAAAGTAACTTAGCAAAATGACCTAATGAAATGAGCCTGAAGTTTCATATATACAGGTGTTTCCTGGGGTATTAAAACTTCCTCTCTTTAGAGGCCAGCATATCCTCTAATGTTGTCTTCAGCAAGACATTTGAAGGGCATCTTGCAGAAGTAAATGCTTGTACCAATTCAGTTTGGTATAGTCACTTGTTTTTGCTTCCTAAGTAGAGCACAACTCTGTTAATGCAAGTATCCTGTTATTGTTCAGCACAAACTGTCATTGTGGGACTGTGTCAGTTCTATTCTGCTTCCATTTATAGTTGAGACAAATTGCTGTTAAACAAACATTTTTCCATAGGTCCTTTAGCTGATCCCATAAGGCAGATTAGAGCTCGTACTCTAAATTGGAGCCACTGGCTGTCCCCTTCAGTTGTTCCATTTAGTGAATGAAGAACTGCTTCAGCAAGAGGACTAACTCTGGGGAAACTGTGCAGGGAGAATCATGTTGCTTTGTTCTCATTGTTTCCCTGATGCTGTGTATCCTTAATAAATAAAAATACCACTTTTAAGTTTCTTGGTTAGCGATCAGATTTTTTGCATAAAACCAAACTGTGAGCCATGTCAAGCAATCAAGTTCTATTTTTACCCCAAAATGCTTAATCTGTCATACAGTTCTAGCTGCACTCACTGTTCAGTGCACTGTGTACAACTTCTGGTGAGACAAATTACCTCATGCATGTTTTCAAGGAATGGTAGGAATGGTTTTTAGGGAGTGCACAATGGTCTTACCCTTTGGGAATCTGCTGAACAGTGGAAGTTCGTGTGGGACCGAAGGTTTTAGTTGAGGCTTGGGGCTTTCACAGGGCTGCCTGGCTAGTGTTTGGATATGATGGCATCACAGCACTAGTGTTGCTGTGCCTTCTTTTTATTTTTAAGTAGTTATATAAAATAGCCTTGTTGATTGCTCTTAGACAAATAAGTGTCTTTCTCAGCACCATAATGGTTGCATTCCAGAGGAAAAGACTCTTGGTGTTGCCATGCCTAAATGCGTCATTGATCCATTTCCTTTGCTGAAAGTACATGGTGCTCAGAACTTACTGTATATTTCTGTGAAACTGGACAAGGGGAGGGATGTTTTGGCAGATCTTCTGCTGTATCGTCATTCAGAACTGTCTCGGGAAGAAACATCTATACTTTTTTTTGGGAAATAAAAGGCTTTTATTCTGTCTAAATGAGATAGTTAGTATTTTGACTTTTTATGATCTGAAAATTGGGAGCTATATGCCAAGCTCATCTTCAGTGTTGCAGCTCTTTCTTGTATCAAGACCTAATTGTACCTTGACTATAAATGTTTTAGTAAGTATTAACTGAACATCTGTACAGGGACTGTATATACTAAGTGGAAATGGTGACAGCTGCAACATACTGTTTGGCTTTTCTTCTTCATGTCAAAATCCTTTATGCAGGGAGCTTCCACGTGTCCCTCAGACATCTGACAGTGGAAGAACATTTGGATGGGAATAAATAGTGACTGTAGTGAGACCGTGCTACTGGCAAAGGTGAAGCCTGATAAGAAATGTTTTCTTCTGGTCAGCCATTATGACGTATCGTACTCCAGGTTTACCTTTCGTGTTTCTGTAATGAGCAATCTAATAGGTTGACCAATGCAAAGGAATGTGGCTGTAAGGAGATGTGTGTTCAAGGTTGCTTTATTTTTAGAAGGCATACTGGCAAAATAGCTTTAATCAAAGACTTCTCCACTGTGTGTCTTGCTGGAGGTGCTCTGATTTTGTGTTCTACTATTAAGTTAAATATAAACATAATAAAGCCTTTAAAATTACTTCTTTTGCCTGAGTTGAAGACCTTTCCTCAGTTTATTGAGAAGAGCAATTACCTTTTCACTTCTATTTTTACCTGTGAAGCTGTATCTGATACTTATTTTTTGTTTTAATTTGCTTTTTCAGAAAAAGAAGTGAAGCTTTCCTTTATATGATATTGGTAAAAATACTTGTTGGAAGACCAGGAGCCCTTTTACTCAGGGTCAGAGATGGAAGTATCAAACTTCTGGCTCCTTTTTTAAGCAAAGGGATCTTTAGTAGCTTATAGCCTGTGAAGCCAGGCTGTTGCTTTACTGAAGTTTAAGATTTTGTAAGTTTTATCTGTGGGACAACATACAGGAGAAACCTGCAAAGCTACTGTGCTCAGTACTTCTCTTAATTTCACACCACTGTGGCTTTAAGCCATCTGCATTTGGATTGAGGGGGTTTTGTATCTAATGACCAAAAGCATTTTTCCTCCTTAAGTTCCCAAGTGACTAGTTACTTCTTTTCCCACCTTTCTTTTCTTCCCCTTCCTGNAGTTTATGTGGCAGTATGCTTTGTTTGGACTTTGGGGTGGTTTTGCGTAGCTGCAGAAAAGTAGACTTTGCCTTCTGTGACCTGACACCAGGCAGAAATTCAGCCAGGGTAAGAATAGAAGAGAGCTTGTAAACTCAGCAGAGGAGTCCTGAGTCTTTCCATTATTAACAATTAAAGATGATTCCAAGATGAATTAGGTAATGGATTAACTAACTCATGAAAAGAGAACAAGGATATACAAAGAGAAAGATCCTGCTTTGCAAGAATTTAGATTATTAGGATTACGTGCTGCCTGCATGTCTGAGAAAGGAAGAACAAGCTTCCCTGCTTTCAGTGTTTAATTTAGTTAGTAGATAAGGTGTGTGATGTGCCAGATTAATTCAACGGCGAAAGATAAGTTTAGGCTTTGCAAGGAGGTGTTTTTTAACTGGGGAATGGGTTAAGAAATAGAAGCATCCTGTTTAGTCCTGCCCAGCAGTGCTACAGCTTTTTCTCTGAACAGTAAGCAGTGAAAATGATTTCTTCCTACCTCCTACACCCTGTCCTAATCAACATAATATCGTGTCTGGATCTGGACCAAGAGCTGTTGTTTGAGTAAAATATGAAGACAGTGGCATCGTTTGTTTTCGTTGTTCCTTTTTCTGTTTTGTTTCTGAGGTGTGAGATACTGCTGTATCTTTTTAATTTTAGGGCTATACAGTCATATCCTTTCTCTTATCTCAAAGGTCATACTATATTACCCTTCTGTTTTAAGGGTAACAAGTAATTTCTAAGTCACAGTTTCAACCTAAATGGTCTCCCACAAGGTCGGGGGGATCTTTGCACCATATGCCTTTTAAAGCCATTGTATGGAAAATTGCACGTGCACACTGAACGTAAAGCCACAGTATGCTGCATTTGTGGGATGGATTCTCTTAAACTATCTCTAAGTTTGCTTTTCTTTGTCTTTGGTGGTTAAAAGTAAAAATAATGAAGAATATTGATAAGAAAGAATATTGTATATGGTTGGTATTCCTACTGAAATGGTGAAAATGCACCTCTAAGTATGCAGAAGAGTAGTTTCACTGTGCTAAAAATCATTCAGTGAGAGAATAAATTAGAGCTCTGAAAGCAAGGAGCTTCCAGCTGGCAGTACAGTGAACAAAAATGCAACACTTTATGGGAAGCCTTGGTAGATGGGATGCTTTTATCTCTAAAAAAGCACTGTAGGTACTGAAGCTCTCTATAAAATGTAGACCTTCTGAAGTTAGAACTATTCACCGTTAAAAGTTCATCTCTCTGAACTATGTGCTTTGTACAGTGTTACTATCGATTAGTACCTGAGTGTGGCTTATTTTGGAGCATTCGGTGATGACGATAAAATAATTTTTTGGTGATCTGATTTCCTTCCAAGAAGGGAGTTTATTAGCTTTACCTTCATTATCACATGAGTGTCAGGTCATCAAAATAGTTGACCGGAGTATGGCTTTGAGTAAGTATTATCTAAGCCAACACATTACCAGTAACTTGAACTTACCTAATGTGCATTCTGTAAAATAATGCATTTTGTAGGTGAAGAATGGCTCAGGTGTTTGTAGTGTATAGAATGCAAGAACTCTGTTGAAAAGACAAGGAAGATGGCTTTAGGATGTTGGTAGTTTAACTGTGTTTCTCAGAAACCATGATAATGAGTGCACTAGAAAGACTAGAAACAGCAAACTCTGGCTTTTGCAGTGATTAGGTGACTTACTTGCCCTGGGTTTGTTTTGTGAAGGACTGCACGTGTAAATAAAATGAAACTGATTCTGCCACTGCATGCACATCATTGTCATTTTAAGGTTTCAGGACATATTCTCAAATGTTAAGAAATGCCAAAATCAAGGTTGAAAGATGCAACTGTAGTTTGATTACTGTTTGTGCCTACCTTTATTAAGTTACAGTTCTTCATTCCACAGCTGTAGTTGTTTGGTTTTTCCTTCCTCTGCAGAAGCATTCCTTAGAATATGTTTGCCCTGTCTACTGGGACATCCACCTACATTGGGCAGCACTAAACCCAGTCTCTAGGGCAGTTGTTTTCACTGAGTAAGTTGAGATATAATGCAAATAGAGCAAAAAACTGAAAAGATTTTCATCTTGTCTGATGAAGGCTTCTGAGTCCTGGCTGTGTTTGAGGGTGAGGATGTGCATACACAGTAGATACTGCAGGTATCTTTGAGCAAAGAATTTGCTGTGTAAGAGCGCCTAAAAGAAATTAAGTTCTTGGGTATCTTATATCAGACACCTGAGGTTGGTAAATAAATTAATCCTTAATTGCATGTTCTAATATTGTGTCTGTTAACAGGGATAATAACCATGCTACTTCAACAGAATGAGGATGGCATTTGACTATTTCAGCAATATTGATCAAACATTGGTGCTCTGCAATGGCTGATGAGGAAATCAATTTCTGCTTTCTGGGAAGCATTATATGGGGTAATTTTATTTATTTGATAGGGGGCACAATGAGTAAGAACAAACAAGATACGGAGTAGTGACCTGATAAGCATGAACCAGGAAAAGGAATCCGGGGAGGAGGGGGAGAGTGATAAAAGCCATGGAGTTAAATTGTCATAATGTACTTTAGCAATCATTTCCAAACTTTGCCAAGTAAACAGACTTATTTCTCATATACTTTGTGTGCTGTTTCCTAGCTGTTAAAAATAATTACAATCATGTCAGAAGGTATGGAAGCTACTCACTGAGAACACCACTGCTATCTGAGCCAGTAGTATCTAATAATACTCTGTCATGCTTTAAAGGGATCAACCCTAGACAGTATGATCCGTGTGCTTATGTAGAGGGGTTTATGGATATCTTTGAACTATAGAGGAAGGTATGCTTTGACAGTACAAGCTGCTTTTGTGGCTTTTTTTTTTTATTTGTCACTATGAATGTAACTTTTACTTTCTGCATAATTAAGAGTGTTTTATCCAAATCCTATTTATATTTAGTCACTCAAGATTTTTGTTAGGATGGTATATTTAGTCACTCAAGATTTTTGTTAGGATGGTAAGTTAGCTGATCTAAAGTCATATCCATTTCAATACCAAGTATGTCTTTGTCTTTCCTGTCATTTGGAGATGCTTCCTCTCTGTTCCCAGTTCAACTGCTCTCCCCTTTGCCTTGTGTTTTTAGCTTGTTTACTTCTAGTGTTTGTCATCATCCAGTCAGTTCTATTTCACTGAGTTTTTCAAGAGATCCATTATCTCCATTTCTTGTGCTAGAGTTCACAGATGACTTCCCTGAACAGCAACTGTTGGTTTCCTCACTTGGCAATCCCCATTTTTTTCTCCTATTTTTCTCTTTAGCACGCTCTGTTGGAGTCACTGTTCACCCATCCTGTTCCTGTTCTGGTGCAGATTCAAGCTGCCCTTGTGGCAGCCCCCACTTTTGGCTGTTGACAGAAGTGCAGTGTGGTTTCGGTTGAAATCCTACTCCCCTCCACATTTGGTTAGAGTGTCTTCTACGTTGCTGCCACTTAATTAGTGGAATATTAAAAAGGATAAAGCAGCTTCCTACCTTTATTTTCTCTTTGATCCAGCATGTTGTTGACCTGAAAGTGAAAGGAAGATTCTATTCAGTTCCAGGCTGGATCAAGTTTAGTAGAGCTATTAGCAGATAAAATATGTGCTTTTTGCTAAAGATCGTGTATTTTTTCTCACATTCCCTAAACTTGCAAGCATGGATATATTCAGACTGCTGAAGGGCTGATAAAATGTTCGTCCAAGAGACACAGGCCAGAATTCAAATTCCAGGTTCAAAGTGTGCTAGTGCTAAACCTTTCCAGAGAAAATACTGCAAGGTTTGGATTTATTTTCTTTTCTAAGATAATTTTCTTCATTGGAGTGTTGTTTGAGCTGTGGGGTTTTGGGTTTTTGTTTGTTTGTTGTTTTGGTTTTTGTTTTTTTGTTGTTGTTACTGTCTTAAGTAGTTTGGTTGAAATAATAGTTCTGAAGATCTTAGTATATAACTTTCAGTGTAATTTGCTTGAGAAGATTCTAAGCAGCTTGGAAAATAGGATGTCATAGTGGGAAGTGTCAGGCAGTCATAATAATAAAGTTTTTAGCCTTTCTTTTAACAAGAAATTACTGTCTTTTGAGGTGAATGACTTGCTAAACAGTAAAAATGAAGTGAGTCATAGTGCATGTAACTTCTTATTACTTTATTTTCTGTTTTCAATTGCACGGTTTTATTTTTCCAATTTGACTTAATCTGACTGTGTGCTTACATTCTCCTCCCCCATAACATCTGCTGTTTAACCATGAGATGCTATATCTATCCCTGCTTTAAGCCTGCTGCTGCCTTTTGTAGGACTGCTGAACTCTTTTGTGTTCAGCTGGTATCTGGCTTGTAGAGTGAGTTGGGGTAAATGATTGCCTTTTGGGACTCAGTCCCATACAACAATGCAGCAAGCTGCTTTGGAAGCCTGGCTGCTATCACAAAGGCATTGTTAATTTAGCAAATAACCACAGTGCTTTAAAATGTTAACCTGTTACCACCTCCTATTTGTTAATGTCCTCCTCTTGGAATTTACCAACCTACAGCCATCAGTATAATGAAATTAATGTCCTTTGTCTCGTTCAGATCCAGAGATCTAGCTTAAACCTCTGTTAAAGGCAGTTTAAAACTGCACACCTCACTCTGACAAGTGAAAGGTGGTCCTCTTCTGAATTTCTGCTTCAGGGAGGGTTAACCCACATGGACAACTGCTTGTACTAATTTAACCCTTTTATGCTAATTCAGTAGGGGCTTCATCTGTAGGACTCTAAAACTATGTAGTGAAGCTCACTGAGCATAAAGTCCCTCTATACCAGAGCCTCTTGCTGTGGGCATTAGAAAAGTTGTATTCTCTTTAGTATTATGCATTTAAAAATGCATCCTCTATCTATCTATCTATCTATCTATCTATCTATCTATCTATCTGCATTGCTGTAGGTCTCCTCTTTCTGTCCACGTGGAGTTGATTTGTGCCTTGTAGGAGATCATAGCAAAATATGAAAAACCTGCAAACTGCCTAACTACACGTTAATATGATGTTGTGGATGTATTTTTTCCTGCTGAAATACATTTCTTAAAGTTACATGTAGTTTAATTAGTCTTAAACAACTCCAGATATTACTGTAACTTCAGTGACAACTGATTCTAAAGTCGGAAGTATGGTTGAACTAAAACTGAGAGCACATTCAAAACAAGTGATATTGTATCCTAGGGAATTATGCAGTCTATTTTATAGCGAGTTTTATGTTGTTGATGTTTTGTTTCATTTGGCTTGGAGGTTTTTTGTTAACTGTCACATCCCTAGGTATTTTACCCTATAATTTTACCCTATAATTCTGCAGATGTTGAGGATTTTCTTTCTGTGTTTGCAACTTGAAGTGACATTGGTGTTTTCTTGGCACTATGGTCATTTAATTTTGATCTTAGGGCCATAGAGCAGTGCTTGGTAGTACTGTGAAAGAATACCCTGTGCTTGCTTTCTTTTAGTAAAGCAGTAAGATAAATATTAAAATATGTTCTAGCAAGTAACATAAGGAAATGCTTGAAAGATCTCCTGTGCTGACATAAAATTCCTTTTTAAGAAATTTAAATAGCTTTTCAATGAAATTATACACCTTCTTCCTCTAATGTATTTGTGTAATGGTTTTCTTTGGAACTGTAGGAGGAAATAAATGGTATCAAATAAACAGTGAAGCTCCTGACTTCAAAGTACTTCCTTCAAAAGTGAAATAACTTCACTTTCCTTTCTCAAATAAAGAAAAAACAAACACACCTTAACATCTTACATTTTTTTTATTCATGTGTATAAACCTGAAGGGATTTTCATCTTGGATCTTCTGTAGGAAAAGAATTATTAGTGTTGGACACCTCAAATCAGGATGCATTAGGGACATGATTTAGTGGTGGACTCGGTAGAGTTAGGTTAACAGTTGGACTCAGTGATTCTGAGGATCTTTTCCAACATAATTGCTTCTGTGAATTAGTGTTAGAAAAGATTTACTGGATTTATTCTAATCTATTGCATATATTTATTATGGTGGTGTAAAAAGAGAAGTTATTGTTGGAGATGAGCTCCCTGGTTGAGAAGAGGCAATAAAACTAATTTTTTTCTGTGGTGATGCTGCAGCACAGTGTCTTTTCTTACCTAGAGTATCTCAAAAACAGACTAGATAGCATCTGTCTCATAGTCTGCTTAGCCAGGACATTACTTAAGGAATATAATTAAAATATAGTAGTTTTTGCTGGCAAAGGTTGCTTAATTAGGATGCCTGCAGATATTTAATCTTGAAATAAACTGATATATGCACACAGATCAAATATGTGAAAGTGTTGTGCACCCGTTTGTTTTCACTGTTCTTATTATAACTACAGCATTGAGTGCTCCTGCAACTCTGTCTTGCTTAGATGGCATTGGCAGTTCGTTTCTTGAGCAAATCTGACCTGCAAGGAGTGCTTTCCCCCATTCTCTTAGGATGCTCTGTGTGTGTACTCTGGCTGTGTTTGTAAGTGTGTGTTTAGCATTTTCAAAAACTTGATTTTTTTTTTTTTTTTTTTTTTTTTTTTTTTTTTTTTTTTTTTTTTTTTTTTTTTTTTTTTGGTTTTTTTTTTTTTNTTTGTTTTGTTTGGTTGGTTTTTTTGTTTGCTTTGGTCTGTTACCAAAAGGTTTTCTTGAAGTGTTGTGTTCCTTTAATATTATGCTCTATAATACAGTGCTTCCAGTCTCCTGGAAGTAACACAATTTCTAAGGTTTCTACCAGTTCAACTCTATTTCACAGCAGTTTGGTGGTAGTTTGGAGAAACATTTATCAAGACCATGATTAGTGAAATATTTTATTCTTGTTGATAAGCCAGACCAGGTTTGAATTACATAAGAATACAAGGACTATATTTTATAGACCTAATGGTCTCCCTGTCTCAGTAATTAGTCTGACTTCCCCTTGCATTTAGTCAGGGTATAA